>UCOH01006267.1:0-143024 GCA_900474275.1 Synergus japonicus
CAACATTCGTGGAATATCCTATCGTTTCTATAAATCTCTTTATCCTCTCTATTCTCGATTTTAAAAAATTATATACATGAGAATGTCTTTTCATTCTCTTTGAGTAAAAATATTCTATCAGTAAATTAAACCAAACGAAAACCTTATTTGCTGGGAAAAATAGATTTGTTTCTAACGCAATAAGAGCAAAAATATAAATTATCGTAATAAATATTGTAAGATCCTTTATATGTTTAGACGTAGTATAGATTAGACTCCAAATTTTCCAGGAAGAAACTAGAAGCTCTTCGAACAACACTCTATATATTTGCTATATAATAGAACTTTGTGTAGGCGTCGAAATTATATACGGGGTTTGCACCACGTGGGCGTTCTGAATGGTTGGGGGATGTCAGGTAGAGTGGAGCTGTGAGAAATATAATGTTAAATGAAAGAGAGGGTTATCTGTAATCAAATTTATTGATTAATATGGATTTAATAATCTTTTTATGACGCTAAATATTCTAGTGCGCTATTGCAAAAAGAAAATTCTACTGATAACAATAATTAGCTAGCTTGTACAGCAATTTCTGTAGTTTATATTATGATTTTGTTTTTTGAAACAATGCGAATATGAAAAGCAATTTAAAAAAATGGATTTGTCAATCAATAAATTAGCAACTACGGTTTTTTAAACTCCATGAAACTATCTTTTTAAATGTGCATCTGATGCCAATATCTATACTTGCAATTTCAAATATTTTGCTTATGTCCTGTTATGTCTATATGTAAGTATCTCATGATATACATGGATTTGGAAGTTTATCTCATTCGTTTTGTATACTCCTACGCGTTTGATTTCGAGTGTAATCATATGAAACTATATATATATTTATAGTGGGAGTTTATTCCAAGACCTACGGTAGGGGTTGAAGTATAGAGAAGGGATGAGATCGACCGTACTCTCCTCCGGTTCTCCGGTTCTCGAATCGAGCCCTGTCATCCATTCCTCGCTGGTCTGCCTAAGTGAATGAGTCCAGCTTTCTGTGTCGAGACAGTGTAAAAATCTGTGAATAAATTAAAATTAAAAATTAAAATTGTTTTTCCAAAAAAGTGAAATAGAAGTCTACGAAAGAAGAGACCAATAAAATGCCTGCCAAGGTAAGCACTCATAAAATATATTTTCACGTAAATTTAAGAGTTGGAAAATTTATTAATTGCAGAGGATGATAATACATAATGAGATTATGCATCCCATTTTCAATTTTAAGTTTAAAATCCATGAGAGCAAAAATACCTTATACATATGTCACCTCAGTTCCTACTTTGGGGGTTGCTGACGTCCTAATTGTAGTCCTCAATATTTCTGTATCGAGATTTCCTAGAAAAAGTGTTTAATTAATTCTCATAACTTTATACTCATTAATGAACTGATGCAAGGTTGGTTAGAAATAACGTGAGAATTTCCACTATTACATCAATATTTTTAAAAATTAATGGCGAACAAGTCGATAATTTTTTTAAAAAGAATCTTGAAAGTTGATGCAACACATAATTTTTTTTAAAATCCATCTTATATCACTAAAAATCAGAGCTAACAATATTAATGATAACTTTTAAGTTTGTTCAAAAACTATAATTGTTGTTAAATTAAAGCGAACATTATTTGATGAATAAATCTTAATAAATTGGAATTATAATTATCAGTCTATTGAATTATGATTATAGAAAGTTATTAGTATGAATGGTAAACATTTTAACTTGGGGTTCATGCCTGTATGTATGCAACAAGTGTGCATTCACTTTTAGTTGGAATGTTCCTGCTATATTTTCGACGATATAAGAAGTAAATCAGCTTCTACATTTAAATAAGCTGATACACTTGAAAAAAATTCAGTTTTATAATAAAAATGCCTTAAGGGTACAGAGCGATAAAATATATAATTCAAATATTTTTTAAGTAAAATGTAAATATTGAATTTTGAAGTTAGATTTTGAATTCTTCGTTTTATGCAAAAAGTATCGAAGTTAAATATTTTTTCGCTCTGTATGCAGTCTTATATTTGAGAAAAGTTTAGCGCTACAGAGCAAAAAAAAAGTTTATCTATACTTTTCGTTGAGTAAAATGGAGAATGGAATTTTTAGCTTAACACTTGGGTCCAACGCCTTTCAAGTGAATTATTATTTTTAATTATTTGTTTAGATATTTTGCGGATGGTTTTTATTACTGACAATGGACTGTTTCGCTATAGAAGCACAAACACTTACATCTAATTTAATGCAAGAGCCATCGCAGACAGATCAGGCAATGAGGCCTAAAGGTAAATATTAATCCGAATATTATAAAACGAGAGTATATATCAGTTACTTTTCACTAATTACCTTTTTTTTTCAAATTCAGTAAAGCGAACACAAGAGCTTCTTATGTTTGGCAACCAACAGAATCGTCAGACCGAAAATAATGGTGCAAGTAGCTTTTCATCACCTGCCGAGAAAAGTGAGTTTTAGCTTCAAAAATAAAAATTTTTTTCATATTCTTGTTCCTGTGTTCATCAAATTTTCAATATGCATTCTCAATCAATCATAAAAATTCTATCGATAGGAATGTTTACATCGTCTGGTTTGGAAGATTCGAAAGACTCACTAGAAGATGAAACATTCAGTCACATAAAATCATCAAATAACTACTTAATCGACCATGAAATGTTTCCTCAAAATGAACAAAAATATGAGTGAGTTAATTTTCTATGGTGTCTAATAATATTATTTATCATCGACATACCAAATTTTGATGCCCTTCATTTTATTGTATCTTTAGTTATGGAAAAGTTCTCGTTAATGAACTTGGTGATGTATTGAACGTGCCACCTTATCCTTACTACAATTCTGAAGATCGACGTAAACGTTCTGATGAAATAGCTAAGCAATCATCAACATCCACCGCAGCTCCCTCTCCTTCTTCTCTTCCAGCTTCATATTCCACCCATCCACCAATTGTTCAGACTAACAATAAAAGAAGGTCAGTAATTATTTACTCTATTTATCATTAATACGAGTATAATAAATATTCATAAAAATCATACCTGTTTACTGATCTATTTTTCAGTTTACCTTTCTATCAAGAGCCACGTTATAAACGAGAATCAGAAGTTGATCCAGAAGCTATGTTGGAGCTACTTCAAGCTTGGGAAAATGAACATCGGAGCAGGTATAATAAAAGATTTTAACTTAATTATTAAGAAACTGACATCAAATTTCAACCACTCTTATATTATGAACTTTTTTTTAGAAACTGGCGTAATCTTGCCAACGATGAATATGAAAATGTTGAATCCGACAGCAATTTAATTGGAGTTGAAGAAGAAGATCCTAGAACTGGTAAGTGAAGGTAGAAATTTGTTTAAAAATCTTAATATTGCATCTTCCTTTTATTCGGTTCTGTTTATTGAAGGTATAACTTGGTCTGAAGGACCAATGTATCCACCTCCACATCACTACAGCATTGGGGTGGACTCTTTAGTACCCTCTGATATAGGAATTCCACGAACGCATCCAGCAAATTACTATGACCAGTACGGAAGTCAATTTGGTCAGCAATATGACGTAGGACGACCACAATACGGATCTGCACAATATGGTGCAATTTATCCTCAACATTCCTATTATCCTCAGGAAAAACGTTTAATGGCATTCAGAAAGCGATCGGCTCAGGTATACGATAATAAGGAACTACTTAACTACCAGTAGAGTAAGAAATAAAACCTTCACAATTTGATCTCAGATCCAAAAAGATTTGCTTAATTTAAATTCACGCCATTATTTAATTTTAGGGCTATGATTCTTATGGTGGCAGAACTGGATTAATGAATATGGCTCAGCTTTTAGCTGCTTCTCGTGGTTATCCTAACTATCAGCATCGTTTCATGTACTAGGTAATGATCACTTTTACAAGATTCGTCGCAGTGTACGAATTAGTATTTTGAATTTCAATACGGAATCGAGCCGAGTAATTTTCTTTAAGTGTTTCGTTGAACACAAAAGACATCTATAAAAACTGCGAGCTCTGCAAATTATTTTCTCAAAGAGATCCTTATATATAGTTCCTACTATACAAGAAATTTCTCATTTTTTCATAGAGACTGATAATGGGTTATATTTTCATCCGTAGGGTCTATAAAATAGTAATAAAAACCAAATTATTTTTATTCCAGAAATTATAAATATAAATTTAATGTTTTGATGATCTGCACTTCTGATTGGGTCATCTAAGAATATATAGTATGATAATTTATGTATGTTTATATTCAGTAAAAATGATTTAAGATACTTAATATCAGTATTATAGACACTATGATACTGATTGCAGTATACTATCAATGAAAAAAAAATATATGCAATTTTTTGTATTAATTACTCTGTTTCATCTTATTATGTCAGAATACACAGAAAGATATGATAAAAAAAATAGGCTTAATATAAAAGAGTTATGAGTCTATAAGATACGTCAAAATAAATAATGTGCGCATATCTGTATAGCTTCAATCCTGTCTAAATTCTTTCAATAGCTTTTTTCTTTTAACATATTTTTGAGCCTTTTAATATTAAGATTATATTAAATTTGTAATAAAACATTTTGTGTTTATGTCCCACTTAACTTTGGTCTGATTATAAGACATAAAATACATTAATATTTAAGTACATATCTGAAAATCGATATAAAAGATCAAAAATTGCTCTTGTAATATTCTGCTCGGTTCGATACTCAACCTCCCAAGTATTTATTACTTAGATTAAATTATTTTTTAACTCATGTAAGTAAAAATTTAAATAATTTTAATCTTGAGCATAATATTATTGTAACTAATTAACTACCAACACATTCTCCGACGAGGTCGACTGAGGTATTCTTTAACATCGTGTAGATTTTTTATTAAATTAATGGTGCTTACTACTCTCGCGGAAATGATGTTTACTGTAAGACCCGAAAGAAAATAATATTAATAAACGATTATATTCTACGCATGCACTTTAAGACTTTCCCTTGCTTTATGTCATTTAAACTCGAACTAAAATGAACTAAAAATTTAATAATGAAGCATAATACACATTTGATATAAAAAATTTGATTTCTTTAATGTATTATTTTTCAAATAATTGATTCACAATATATATATAAATATATATTAGTCTGCTTAAGACCTTCGTGAATGTGACTTAGTTTTATGGTGTTTTCTTTTATCATTACGAATATATTGTTCATCGTCGTTATCATGGTTTCTCCTTTTTTTTTCGATTTTGTTGTACCTAGAATCCCTTTCTCTATCTTTTCGAACTTGCTTAGAATCATACCTATTTCGTCTGTCCCTGCTAGTGCTCCTACTTCTCGTACGCTTCCTTCGTTCTCTTCTGCTTTTTGTTGATTGACTTTCAGATTCAAAACTTCTCCTATTTCTGTCGTGAGATCCTTCTCGCCTTTCTGGCCTTCTCTCTTCTCGATACTTTGAATTTATTTCTTTTCGGGAATCATGTCTTCTTCGCTGCTGCCTGTGATCTTTAGAAGAGGCATCTTCATTAAAACTAGATTTCTCTGTTTTAATTTGTCTTTTCTCACTGTTTTCATTGAAATACTGAATGCCTTTGCCTTTTCCACGCCAACGCATTTTAGCAACTGACTGGGAAAAGTCAACGTGAATTCGTCGGTCATCAATCAGTACATTACCCATTTTCAAGTATGCTTCTTCGCAACTCTTGCGGTCTGCAAATTCAATAAACGCATACTGAAGAGAATCACCAGTTTGTCGGTCTCTAATTACTTCACACCTGAAAGAAAAAGTTTATTATGGATTTATATGAATACAAAACTCTATTTTTTACTTTACACTCAACCCTCAGTAATAAAAGTGAATACGTACCCAACTATTTTTCCAAACCGACTGAAAATAATTTCCAAGTCGTCGTCACTAGTCACGGGATTTAGTTTACATACAAATAAAACATTTTCAGGTGGAGCCATATCAGCGTCTGGTATGTCACCAACAATTTCTAATATAGTTGCTCGCGCCTTTGCTTCTTTCTCTTTCTGCATCTCTTTGATCTCTTCTGCAGTCATTCCTTCCATGTCGTCAATTGCTTCATCTGCACCTATCCGGTCACTCTGTAAAATAAAATAAGATAATAAAAATCTGACATAAGATATCAATAATATTTATAAAATAAATAAATCATAAGTTATAATTTACCATCAAAACTTCTTGCGTAGGTTCTGGACTTCTATCTGGAATTATAAGACCTTCTGGATCATCATACGGATCCTCTAAAATAACCGTGTGTGAAATTCGTATATCTTGATATGGTCTATCACTTCCATCACAAATTGTTTCATTGAATTTTAGAATTATATCTAATCCTTCTGAAATTTCGCCAAAAACGCAATGCTGCCCGTCCAATGATTGCAAATTGGGAGCTAAAGTAATGAAAAACTGAGATCCTAACATGTTATTTCCACAATCAACCATTGACAATAGACCAATTCGATCATGCTTAATTTTTGGCATTTGTTCGGCTTCATAATAACGGGCTTTTTCACCCAACACCTTCCCATATATGCTTTCTCCTCCTTTTCCAGTGGATGTAGGATCTCCCGTTTGCGCTATGAAATTGCTTTGTACTGAGTGGAACAAATTCCAGTTGTAATACTTGATCTTGCATAGTTTCAGAAAGTTTCGGCAAGCTGAAAGAAAAAACATTGACAGTTAATTGAATTTCATTTCGATTATTATAGCTAGTAAAACTTTAATTTATTGTAGAGGTAGATAATGATATTCGATGATAAATTCTACAATTGTAATATCTAGTTCTATATACAATGAAATATATAAAATATACAAAACTGGATAAAAAAATATTTAGAGGAGGTTATGTTTAACATTACAAACATATACTTACTTTGTGGTCGTTGGTCGGTGAATAAATCCACGGTAAAATCTCCTATTGTTGTTTCGATAACAACAGCCATATTTATTTGTATTTTATATTTATATTTATTTATATAAACATGTTTATATTCCTACAGGACATACAGTTAACATTTATGTTTTGGTTATGTAGTTTATGTTCGCATTATCGGCCACTAACCTACTAAAACCTATAGATGCGAACTCTTCTATGTGATAAAATTTTATTTTATTTCAAGAATAAACTTTGATAAAACACTTCTAAAAGAGAAAAATAAAGTATTCCTAACATCTTATTTGTTAATATCATTTATCAGTGGAGAAATCACAGTTTTTGTTAGAATATAAAAGAAAATGCAATAAAAAAGATGTTGGGAAAATCGAACTATGTTGCCTTTCTCAAAGTTAAATATTCCGTGGTAACTGGGTATTGTATAGTCTGGTACAGTAATGTTCAACCATCTCGAAGCCTTCAACATGTCAACCCATCCCTGGTTTCCATACATGTTACGTATGTTATAAAAACCAGGGTTGAGATGACATGTTTACAATTGAAAAAAGGGGAAGGATTTGTTGAACCACAATTGAACATTACTGTACTTTGATAGGAATTGATTTTACCAACCAAAATGCTCTTTAGTTCGTGTTGTTTCTATATGCTGCGCATTTTATCACTCTTAAAAATGTAGATCGTAGAACTAGAGGTAGATTCGTGTTCTCGGTGCCGAAAGGTGTTCTGTAGTTTCTGCACTTATTTTTTTATCCAGTTTTATTAGATAATTTGTAGGTGCAAAAATTTCTTGAAAGTTGTACTGGTATAATATTCGTGTTGAAAATCAAATATTTGTCGAGAAACAAAGCTCAGTGAGAAAACTTGCAAAATCATTTCTGATTTGCAGATGGTCTGTGAGAGGAAGTCACCCGATTTCCATCGATTATATTTATAGTGTCTCCGTTTATTTTTACGTTTGGAAGACACCAAAAAAATCATGCACTCGGACTCGTCCACCGATTGAAGAGATATCTTATCACATGTAAGTTAAATAATAATAATTTATGAAACATTACGAATCAAATCTGCTACTTCACTGATCGTCTCTTGCATATACATCATCATGTGGGTGTATGACTCGTGAAATGTGCCGTTTTCGCTGAATTTTTCCATGTGTGAAGTTGCACGTACGTGTTTTTACCTGTTACCATCCAACAACAATATCAGGTGCAATAATTCAAATCGACAATAAATCTCCTTCGGTTGAATCACCCTATTTGGTATTCAACTCAATATATACCTGTTACAGATGACATGTTATCGACATAATTACTTAATCTACTCAAAAAGGAAATGTCGATAATTGGCTATTTTATGTTTTGAAATTCTCTGAAAAAAATAGTTTCTATTTGTTATTTCAAGTGCCCGCTGGTGGACTAAATAAAGAACTTTTTTTGCGTAACCCACTTTCCACATTAAACACTATCAGTATAGGGCTTGTTTTTTTCTATATTTTATTATCGTTCTTTAATCTTTAACAATTTTTAACAAACCCATAAAGATAATTTGATTTTTGAGGAAATTTTTTATTTAAAAATTGTTCATTAAAATTCAGGCAGAGACTTTAAAATTCTTTTAACGTTGTGTAAGTTTGTGGAACTATAGTTAATAGAATAAATAGAATAATAATTTAATTATATATAATAAAGTTGACGAGCACTTTTAATCTATTGATGGTCACATAAGGATTGCACATTAAATATTTTAATGGCAGTCATTGTATTAAATATTTCTTGCATCCACTAAATTTCTGTATTCACCGCAGAAAATTTACTTTGGGAGTCAGTGGTGTTTATCATTGATGTGATAATATTTAGTGGTGATTTGATCAAGTCTCGTGTTTTAAATAAATTTCATCATCACTTATAGAGCAAGAAAATAATTAAGAGTAGATATGGAGTCATCTGTAGCAGGACGGAGGCGAACTGCCACGAGGCATTCTGCCGAAGATCAAGCTCTGGACCAAATTGCTAAAGAGGTATGATTTGAGTAAAATTTGTTTCTCAACTGCTGTTCAGCTTTGCTTTTTATTTTGACTGTAGCTAGACGTAGAATGGTTTTAAAGGTTGTCCAACAAGTTTTCAAAAACATATATGAGAATAAAAAATGTATATGTAATTTTGGATTTTATGTTTATTTTGAAAGGATCATTTTGTCATTAATCAGTCAAATAAATAAAATTCTGGAACAAGAAAAACATTTTTTGGATTACTAACCACTTGTTTTATTTTCGTGTAATTGCTTATCATTTTGTTAAAAATTTAAAGGACTTTCTTTTCGTTTATTTTTTTACAATCTCAGGTTTGGTTGAATATATTTTAAGTTGGATTCATTTAACTTTGAAAGTGGTCCTTTAGATTTATTCTTGCTCTTCATTTACATTGTATTTGTGTAGCTTATATGTGTTCTTGTACATTTTCTTTCTGGTTTTGGTTTATTCCACATTTATCTGTTTTTACGTTAAAATATATGTTTATATATACAAATCGAAAGGCATAGGATGTTATTCGTAAAATAACTAATCTGTACTCATTTCTTGTAAGTGTAAGATTGAAAATAATAATTAAAAGTTTTATCAGATAATTTGCACAAGAGATGACCACTCGTGTAGAAACTTTGCTCATAATGCCAAATTGTATACACATGTATAAGTAACAAGCGTAGTAAATGGTGTAGGTATAATTTTGTTAACATATGTGGAATATTAAAAAATAGTTTTATATAACTTAATTAACCTCCCATGTGTTTTATTAGGCCGAAGCAAGATTAGCGGCCAGGCGACAAGCTAGAGCTGAGGCGAGAGAAATTCGAATGCGTGAATTGGAACGCCAGCAAAAAGAAGCAGAGGAGAACGCTGACAGGGTCTATGACATGTGCACAGGTAACGTTTTATCACTAATATGTAATATACAACGTTGATATTGCTCAAAGTTTAATTGTAAAAGTTTGATATATTTTTTTCTTTATTAAATATTGGTTAATCTATTTCCAGTAGATAGCAGTCGCACGATGAGGGTAACGCCTGATCCTATAAGAACTTCCCGTCTCCTTGCAAATTCAAATAACTTTCAGTCTAGTCGGAGATCATCTGAAGATTCTTTAGAGGACGCTGGGCTTGGTAGAGATCCGAGAGTAAATACATTTTAATTTTTCTTTCCGGTTTTCCCAGAGTTTTTAAACATTTTGAAAACTAAAGTAAGTTTTTTTTCTTACAGATAGAACTTAAAGAATTTGAAGAAAAATTCAGAAAAGCAATGATTGCTAATGCACAATTGGACAATGAAAAATCGTCTTACGCTTATCAAGTCGATTTATTAAAAGATAAACTAGAAGAATTAGAAGAAACGGCTGCTCAATTGCGGCGGGAACTCAGAGAAAAAAATCGAGAGGCAGAGCAACTGAAACGCATCAGTCAAAGATTGAAAGAAGACTTAGATATATGCAGAGCTCAATTAATAGAAAGGGATACTTTAATACAGGTAATTACTATAATATAGATGGTATTTATGAAAAAACATATTCATTAGTAAAAATTGTCCATTTTTGTTTAGGAAAATGGTTTGGTAATAGTAGAAGACGAAGGAAGTGACGATGAAGAAACAGAAGGAGAAAATGGTCTTCGCCCCAGAAGAAGAGTGCTAGTTAGTTCAGAAGCAGCAGAAGTATTACAAAACGCGGGAGAAGGCTCTTTAGGTACTTTTTTTCTAATCTAAAATTTTACAATATTTATTAGATTGGCTTTCCTCCTATTTCTTTAATTGGAATTTTACAATTCTTAGATGTACGACTGAGAAAATTTGCGTCGGAGAAAAAGGAATTACAAGATGAAATTCGTCATTTACGACTCGAATTAGAAGAAGCCAGGAATCGTATGAGGCCTGAAAGATCAACGGGTTTGGTATTAGGTGGGTTATCCGACTCGGAAGATGTTCAACGAGAAGCTAATAAGTTGATCGCAGATTATAAATTTAAACTACAAAAAACAGAACAAGATATGTCAACATTACAAGCTACAGTTGCCAGGCTAGAAAGTCAAGTGATTCGTTACAAGTCAGCTGCAGAAGCATCTGAAAAAGCAGAAGACGAATTGAAAGTAGAGAAGAGAAAATTGCAAAGAGAAGTATGAAACTATAACTTTTTAAAAATATGTTGTATTTAACTTTACTAACTTTCCAAGCATAATTGCCACGTCCTTTGTTTTTTTACAGTTCAGAGAATCCCAAGGTCGTGTGGAAGAATTGGAAACTGCAAATACACATTTGCAACGCAGATTAGATAAACTAAAAAATGCAAGATCCACTCTTTTGAAGGAGATATGATAGAAGATCATAGAGAACTTACTTTTTGAAATGGTTGAATACTTGAATATGAAATTTGAATACAAGTTGTAGGCAGTTAGATTAAAAAGGGTCATGTAAGGATCGTGTAAAGATCAAGTATACATATATATGAACATATATATGTATATATTGAAAACATGAAATATTCCTAAAAGGATATTAATTTAATCATTCATGTAATTTAATAACGTTTGGACTATGGTTCCCCGTTTTCCGCATTTTAAAATTCAACCGTATGTTAACGTAATTATAATTAAACATTTTGTATTATCCTATGCTAAAATTTACTGTTCTCCACACATGTCTTCCACACACATTATGCTGCAAGTATATCTAGCCACAGTTGAAACTGAATTGAAAAAATAATTTAAAAGCCAGTGCAAGCTCTTAATTTTTACGCTGTCATCAATGCCCCTGATGTAAAGTTCATTTTTTTGTTTTATTATTTTTTTTTCATATTACATCCTGTAATATTTAGAATTTGTTTTCTTGAGCTTAATTAATGTACTATTTCACACGATTTTTATGTTGTGCTAATTGGATGCATAATATTTGAGTAAAAATTCCTGACTTTCTTTAATATTGATTTTGTAGTTAAATTTTATATATGTACCTAGACTATTAGTTTTTATTTTAATCCTATTTTGATAGATATCTCATATCGTCTTTGACCAAAAGTACCTTATAAGTGGATATGGCTATAACAAAAAGATTTTTAATAGTATGGGAAAATGCACTAAAATGGAATACGTTAAATATATTATGTACTTGCGTCATATTTGAATCACTTGAGTGCGAGACCAAACTAACAATTATTAAGAAAGATTGATAAAATTGCACTGGCACTTGATACGTCCTTATATTTGGAATGAAATTTTAAATTATTAATCATTACGAAGATGTTTATATCTTTAATATGTATTATTCATATACAACCAGCGAGCACGGGCTTTTTCTTTATCTGAGAACCATCTCGACGTTAGTTGTTATATGAAAAGCTTTATTGTAAGTTCCACATTTGGGATAAATTCATGTTTATACCAATGTTTGTATCATATGACTGATTACATGTGCAAATTTTGAAATTTTACTAACATTGACACAAAAAAAACCCAAGCATTTATATACAAAGAATACAGATTTATTAGTGTTTTTGTATTGTCTAGAAACAACTTTGTGATACAATGTTCTGTCGAATGAAATTTGATTTAAATGTTTTGTTATATTGCATTTATAAAAGTTTCAGACCTTGTATTTGGAAGTATATGCAGTATAATAGCATTCTTAAAAACAAATTGCTATGTTTTTGTATATTTGAAGTATATCTACAAAGAATCTTTAGAGAAACCTTCGCAAATAACACAGAATAAACAGAATTTAAAATGAACAAAATTTGTTACTCCACCTCGTTTAATTTCGTATATATTTGTAATTTAATTCTCTGTAATTATGATTATTAATAATAAATTATTTAATACTGTACTTTTATTATCGATTTTTAAATATATGTGGATCCTACTTCATTTTAGATTCATTTCATGGAAGTATTAAGGAAGTAGGTGACGAAATAATTTAAAGATTTTTGGTATTAAAATACAAATTTTAATTAACAGTAAACCACAGAAAATTCATTATTATTTAATATAATTAACCATACACATCTTTGATCGATAATATCACGTATAAAAGAAAAATATTGATTGATTAAACCTATAAAAAGATATTGGCAAATGTTACATATTAGGTTTTAATCAAATGTTTAATAGTGTGTAAGTAAATGTTATACGTATTAAAATTTTATATTTTACCCTTACGAACCCAAGCAGGACTTTGTGGGTCGGTCAAAGGTTTACTAGATTTTATAATAGCAACGGGTTTATACTGGGGCATCGGTCTTGCCTTGGTTTCAGCCATCCTTCGCATTTCAAGTGTTTCAGCTTTCTCTCTGGCAAGGCGTTCCTCTTCTTCCTTTCTACGTTGTTCCTCTTCGGCCAATTCTTTTTGCTTCAATTTGTCGTGAAATTCTTTTCGTTCTCTGGCTCTCTTATCAGTATTTAATTCAGATAATGCAGACGATTTTTTGATTTTCAAATTTGATTTTTCATCATCCAAATCCGCTTCAGACTTGGTACGCAGATTTTTCGCAATTTTAGGATCATTATTTTCTTGATTGCCGATATTCTTCTTTACAAGATAAGAGGGATGAGTAATTGCAACTTGTAAGGCTTTGTTAATTTTCAGCTTTTCTGGTGTCTTTTCTTCAATTCTTAAATTCTCTTTGGACCTGCCTCGTACAATAACTGGTCGAAATTCTGGAACAGGTTTAGCGTGGAATTCTCGTGCCTTTTTATCCTTCTCCAATGTTTCCTTGATTAGATTTTCTTTCTTCTTGATAAGAAGCTTATTCCTTTCTTCGAAACTAAATGGACAAGGAGTTGTTTTTTTAGCTGCATTTGTTTCTTTAGGATTTTGTTTTGGAGTAATTCTACCTCTTATTGGTCCCGCTTCTTTGGAAGCATGGCTCGTTGATGGAGCTGGTTTTGCATGAAACTCCATTTTTATTTTCATCTTCATCTCTTCCGATTGAATTTGCTTCAATTTTCGTTCTTTTTTATCCTGAAATTCTTTGTTACGTATTTCGAAACTGAAAGGTAAAGTCCGGGTGAATTTTTTTGGCTTACCACACGGCTCTGTAGGAATTCCGAAATGACCTAACTCTTCTTCCTTAACTGCGAGATTAGCATCTTGGCTTGGTACAATAGCATGAACCACTTTCTTATGTATTGGTTCTCGGAGATTCAATGCCTCGCACAGGTTTGAAGTTGAAGATAATTGACTCGTTTGCCGAGGCTTTTTGGATACTAATGACTCTAAAGATGAAAAGTGACGGCTTTTTCGGCTTTCAGTCAAGTGAAAAGGTTCTGGTACAGTGGGAAGCTTCTTTTCTATTTTCTTTACGGACTCAACTTTTTTCAAGACAGGTCGCGGTACTGGATTCGCTTTTAAGGGTCTATGTCTAATTTTATCTAAGTCCATTTTTTCTTTTTGTCCTTGATCCAATGCCTTAATTGGTCTTATCCTTGTCTTTGATGTTAATGCAGGAGATATTGGGCGAGTGATCTTCAGAGCAGTTTGTTTTAATGCTAGTACAGGACCAGGTTTAAGTTCTTTAGCAGAAACAGAGCGAAATCTCTTTGGAGTTCCTTTTTGAAATTTAGAGACAGCTTCTGCCAAACTGACATACTGATCGTTTCGCTTTTCTTTTGACAGACTGTGTCTGCGAATCTGCGAAGTTAATAAATGTGGACGTTTTTTATTAGCAGGTGCACTATCGGACTTGATTGAACTATTGGATTTACTTGAACCAAATGATGTAACGATCCTGGAAGGCACGGGTTTCTTTTCATTTGCTGGAAGTAATTCATTATTATCAGTCTCGCCATCCTTCTTTAATTTTAATGGTTGCTTCTCATTTTTCATAATTTTCGGTTCTGAAGATTTAACGGTACAAGTATTTATTCCTTCACTTTTATTCTCTATGTTCTCTTTATCGTTAGAAATTAAGCTCCTATTATTCGAGAACGAAGTGACGATTCTTGAGGGCACTTTCTTTTCTTTGGAGACTTCTTCGTGAGTAAAATCATCTTTAATGCTTTGAATGCTCTCTTTACCTGTCTCTCCATCAGCACCACTCATTTTTAATTTCGCACAAACTTTTGATTGAGAATTATTGCGTTTACTTGATGCGCTCATCGATCTTGTAATTCTTTTATTAGGCATGTTTGGTGTCTTAAATGTGTCTGTAGAAGAATTCGAAACGCTTTGATTCAAACGTCTTTTCTTTGTTGAAAGTTCCAAATTGCTCATTGCTTCTAGAAGAAGATCTCCAACAGTTGTTTCCATTAATTTTTCTTCTTTATGATGTTTAGTTTTCGGCGATATCACTTTTACTGGCGTAATTTGCACCTGGTCTAGTACGTCCTCAAAATCTCCCTTATCCGAAATTGGCAAAGTCTGAATTTCTGGACATTTCTTCATTTTTTGATGAAATTCTAATTCATGTTCTAGATGTAATCGATTGAAGAAATCATCCGACACCTAGAGGACAAATACAAGTGCAAAATACTTAGTTACAAATTACTTTATTGTAAACATGAAAGGGAGACATAAAAAAAGAGATTAAAATTTACTAAAATACCTTTCTAGTTTCTAATCATGAACATACTACAAATATTACAAGCTTTATGAAATATATTAATTATATTCTAAAATATATAGTGTTGAAATAGATTAAATGATTAAAAATTGGCTAGATACGTAAAAGAGCTTTATTTTATACGGAATTTAAAATTCAAATTGTTGTTTACGTGCATTTAGCTTTTTAAGAGATGACTGTAGTTTAATTATCTCATATCAGAGGTATTAGTAATTTGTTAGCAAAATTAATTCAAGAGCATGTACAACTTAGACTAGAAATTACTAATGATTAATAAACATTCTTCTTGTCCTTTTTAGAATAGAAGGAATAGGATTATTTAATATTTTAGATACATAAGAACATGTTTTGGATAGGTAGTATTACTTGGAAAAATAATGTATAACAAAGGGTGAAGATAATTTCATTTTCTATTAATTTGCATATTTTAATTACTCTAATAAAAAACTATGTACTAACCTGGGGACTAGAAGTAAAATCTGTCCATTGAGGAGCGTCAAGAGCATCCATCACAGATCTTTTGTCATTCATCTTCGTAAGTATTGAACCCGTCTGAGTAATTTGAATGTTTATATATTAGAAAAATGTCTAATAAGATTAACTTGCATCAAAACGATACCATTTTCTGTAATATCAAAACAATTCAAAAAATCAACTTTCTGTGGTCATTATCCAGCAGTGTAAAAATGTGTAGAAGACTTGTATTCTGACTTACCGCAAAAAAAACACTCACAAATCAATGTATTCGGTCTTTAATTAGAAATTTGACGCTCTTTTTATCAAATATAGAAGGAGAAATAAGGTTCACAAGCAGAATAACACTACGTGAAACTTTCGTGTCTACAGCTTCTAGGCTTCCATGAAAATGTCAACGGAATTCAGCATAGCTTCAAAGTTTAAAAGGGAAACCTGTGATTGGACAAAAAGATAACTAGACTGTGCTGGTAATATAAGTGCATAAATATCCCTAGCGATGTGAGTAGGAAAGTACTAAATAGAGAAAGAGATACAGTACGAAAAATTGGACAAAAAGAACTCTCTATCTGATTTTACTTTTGGATGTCGTCCCATTGGGTACAAAACGCAAAACGTAAAACGAACAGCCAATTGCAGAACACTTTTAAACTTCTATCTTCTCAAAGATTCTCTATCATTGGCTGTTCGTTTTGCGCTTTGCATTTTGCGTCTGCATGGGATTCGTATGTTGGTAAACATGCTTGCCGCCATTTTTGTTTCAGAAAAGGACATATGCGAAAAAAAGAAAGAGAAGAACCAAGAACCTTTTTCTCCTTGTTTCTCGCACACGTTTCGATTCAACATGGCGGCAATGACGGAAGATGATTAAGGCTCATCCACACCTCGCAAGGTTAATTATGTATACATACATATATTTATGTATGTACATACACTACATACATCTCTGGTGACATATTTACATACATACAAATAAATCTTTTATATTGAAAAAACTTCCAAATCTACTCGATTCTGTTACCTATGTAAAATACATAGAAATATCACTGTATATAAAATCCATAAAATCATGCAAAAAATTAATCCGTATAGGCAAAATATTGTATTTGTGTTTGAATTTCTTTGAAAATGTGTAGGCGGTAGAGCACGGTAGAGTGTTGAGTGTTGAGGACAATGGCGATTGCCTTGTATGGACAAATCTCTGCTTCAATTTAATATTCATGGATATTTGACAACCCAAGAAAATTGCTGCATATCATGTATATCAGTAAAAGAAGTGAAAGCTTATCAGTGAAGAATTGGTAAACAGATTTTATTATCGCTGATAGTGCAACACATCACGTCATGAATGTTGTGAGCTCGAGATTAATGTCCTGTTTTAAACTTTTTAATATTTTTGACACATCTCTTAACTCTTGACGAACTCGGCAATTATTTGTTGCAGAGAAAAAACCAACTTGATATATTCCTTGATTGAAGTCAAGGTTTTTTTTTTAAATTCTAACTAAATCTCAGAGAGAATTCAGTTTGTTTTTATTTTGGCGTAAGTCTCTAATTGTGATTGTCAGTATGAGTTGTGTATAATTTATAATAGTAATTAAAAATTGTTGCAAATGACCGTAAAACGTAACAATGGATTTTTTCAGAAACAAAGTGCCAGCATTATGTGCATATGCGTAGAAGACATTACGTAGATTGGTCGCAAAAAAGAGCAGGCAATAAGGATGATCGAGGATGATTAAGATCATGAAAGCAGGAACACACGATTACAAAGTTGCACCTTGCTTTATAATATTATTCTGTTAATTTCTCATATTTATTTATATATTTTATCAATAAAAGAAGACCATGGCTGAAACTACGTTGTGTGAAGAGTTTCCACTACACAAGTGTGTTTTCCATGGAGATGTAAAGACCTTGAGTTCACTTATCCGAACACATGATATCGCTCAGAAGGATAGACAAGGTATTATCATGTATATCCTTTTCATCGCGATGGTTTATACTAATAAAGGTACTAATCTAAAAAAAATTTACATTGCTTTATCATTTCAGGAAATACTCCTTTACACTTGGCTGTGATGTTAGGAAGAAAAGGTAATAGACTAAGTCGATAAAGATCAATTGATAAACTTATAGAGATATTAGAGAGCAGTATTCAATAGAATCGAATAACCCAAATATTTGTGGTGTTTATGGTTTTATGCAATGATGAATTATTATTAACCTAACATTGGACAGTGCTCAAGTTTCATGCTAAATGAAGGTTAATTCAATAAATAAAACAATAAAGTTCTCAGTTTAAAATATAAAATTAAAGTAGTTCAAAATTTCATTATAAGAACTGATGTAGGTTATACGAAACCCTGCAAATGCGTTATGTAGCAAAGAAAAGGCGAAGACCACAAGCATTAATAAAAGATCAATGATATTAATAAAATCAATAATATTTTTTTGCAGAATGTGTTCAGTTACTGCTTGCCCATGGTGTGCCCGTTAAAGTAAAAAATTTAGCTGGGTGGAGTCCACTAGCTGAAGCTATTAGTTACGGAGATAGGCAAACCAGTAAGTTCCCTCCATAAACGTAGTTTCGGGAAATTATTTTTCAAATAAGTAATTGTTTATTGACGCGGTTATAAGAAAAATATATCTTTTAATTATTTATTTTAGTATCTTCACTAGTAAGAAAATTAAAACAGCAAGCAAGAGAGCAAATGGAAGAAAGGCGACCGAATTTAGTGGCAGCATTACGACAAATGGGTGATTTTTATATGGAACTTAAATGGGATTTTCAAAGTTGGGGTAAGTTTATGAATTGTAATATAAAATTTTATTTTTGAGATAAAATACGAAAGGCATTAACGGATTATGTTTTGTTTCAGTTCCACTAGTATCCAGAATATTACCATCTGACATATGCAGGATTCATAAAAGCGGAGCATCAATTAGAATGGATACAACACTTGTAGATTTTAATGATATGCGATGGGAACGAGGAGATATATCATTTATTTTCAATGGTGACCAAAAACCTAGTAAATCGCTTACAGTCCTCGACAATAAGGCAAAACTCTATCAGAGAGTGAGATACGAGGTTCTTTTTCTTTTATTTAATACTAAAAATAATAGTTCGGGAGGAAATATTGATAAAATTGAATTTCAATACCTTTAAAGACACGATAAAAATTAAAAGATAATAATTAATTGAATTAAAATTAGAGTGCGATTTTTTTCAGGAAACGGAACTTGAGATTGAAGATGAAGTAGATATATTAATGTCCAGTGACATAATGGCAGCTCAAATGTCAACAAAGGGCATTACATTTTCAAGAGCTCAGACAGGGTGGATTTTTAGAGAAGACAGGAGGGTATGTTTTACTTTTACACGTTTATACTTTATAGAAGTTATATTTTCTATATCAGTAATTTGTTATAGGAAATGGTGGGACCATTTAATGCAGACTTTTACCAAATCAATGGTATGGTGTTGGAGAGTAGGAAAAGACGAGAGCATTTAAGCGAAGAAGATTTACAGAAAAATAAGGCAATTATGGAATCGCTGACCAAAGGCAGTTCTCAGGGATTCAAAAATGGAGAGGTAGTACACAAATTTAATAGGTCATGTTTTCCTGTAAATCACCAATTCAATTATATTTAAAATCGTTTGTTTATAGCCTCCAATAAGAAGAGCTTCGTTAAATCCTCCCCCAGAGTCAAATATCTCTTGGGAAGAGTACCTTGCGGCTCCCCCGGGCCAATGTCCCTTGTTGGGGAGGAATCTGGTGTACAAAGAAAGTAGTAAATCTTTCAAAGCTACAGTTGCCATGAGTCCGGATTTCCCATTGACGGTCGATATGTTGCTCAACGTTCTCGAAGTCATTGCGCCGTTTAAACACTTCAGCAAATTGAGACAGTTCGTGCTTATGAAGTTACCTCCTGGTTTTCCTGTCAAAATAGACATTCCTATTCTACCAACCGTCACAGCAAAAATAACATTTCAAGAATTTGCATTTAGAAGTGACATCGATCCTGAATTGTTTCAAGTGCCATCAGACTATTTTGAAGATCCCATGAGGTATGTGAATTGACATATACATATATATTTTATTACTATCGCAGTATTTGCTTCATAAACTCATTCCCAAATCTTACGCACTATCTAGTTGAATATGTGCAATTATATAACGAGCACAATATGTAGTTCGATTCTGGAAAAAATAGTTCAGATATTGATTTTTTTCCGAGTTTGGTTCGAAAGTTTCCCAAGGAATTGAACAGGTTTCTTGAAGTCTACGATGAGGTGTCGAAGTGTATTCCTTCCCCTTCACGAATATCCTTGGTCCTTAATCCATTCTAACTTTCTTTCCTATAATTTGTTTCATTCAAGTGATAGTAGAGGCCCTTTTTAATTAGGGGTGATCAAAAGAGTAAATTTTAGCATCTTTGCTAAATTATTCAATGATTATTATTATTCTATAAGCTGTCACTATAAGTTTCTTGTAATGAATTTCAGTGGCTTCGGGATATATTTGTCAATGATGATGATACTAGAAACTGCATCGTCTGTTTGAAGATAAGAGTATCCACCAACTTTTATTTACTTATTAACAATAGTGAAACGATAATACAATATAACAAAGTTTATATTTTTTTAATTTATCCTACGTAATTTTATTTCTTTTGCTAATTGTTAAAAATAGTTAACTAACATTAGCAAGTTAATAATGGTGACACGTAAAAAAAATTAATTAGTACCTTTATTAACCATATAAATTAAGGGAAGATTGGATCTAACGGCCATAAAAAGTATATTTATTTATTTATTATTATATTTATATTCAATCCTGAAATTGACCAGATAGTGGTTAGGTTTAAGGTGAAAAATATCGTAGAATTGTTTTTTTAATTGTTTAAAAAAAGATGCTAAAATAAGACATTTTTTTGGCAGTGATCAATGGTTTTCAAATTGGAATCAGTTGAAGGCTCATCAAAGTCTTCAGAAACAACAATTCTCTTCAAAAATATTAGGGGCCAAGCAATATCAATAATAGAATTACGCAGAGCGTTACAATAATGCCGGCTTGTCAATATAACATTTCCCTTTTGCATCAACTAACTTGCATATTTCACCTTGCAGATTTCCAGACTTATGACGCTTCGACACCCTAACACTAATCGAGATCAATTATCGGACCGGTTCAGGGCTGCTTTCTTTGCTAGGGGATCGGCTGGCATTCGAGTTTCCTCTTGGGGTCAGTCTTGGCAGCATCTATTCAAGTTACTGTGTGCTGATCATAGAGTGATTTTCATTTTCATTTCGATTCAAATACATTTTTTCTATTCATACATATTGAAGGTGAAGAGTGCTGAATTTCAATATAAAAAACCGCATTGATAAAGTTAAATGCGGACAATTATATCAATGGCACATACTTTCTATTATCGTATTAAATATGTAGTACATATAAAAGTTGTAGCTTTACATACATGATTATTAGGAAGATAATTCAATAAGTTTCTTCCATTATATTTGGTATTAGGATTTGACAGTATTAATAAAAGTTTGGCACTCTTTACGTTGAAGCTTTTATAAGTATAACACCAGGGCTTACTTCAAGATTTTACTCCACCAACGGGCATAATGTCAAGGATCAGGGAAGATCTTAAAACACCAAGTGACCAAATTCATACATTTTAAATGTAACTCACAAGAGTAAAAGCAAATTCAATTTTAGTATTACTTAAAATTATTTCGAGTCATAGATACATATCAACTGATTTCTTTTTATTTAAATCATTTATTTCAAAAGTGGACAACAGGTCTAATTATAAAGAGTTCTAAAATTAAAAAGGATAATGAAACATACTTATCTATTCCGCACATTTTTCCTGGAAATAAAAACTACATAATTGAATTCGAATTTAAAAAAGGCATAAAAATGACACCGTAGCATTTGTGCTCTAAAATCAAATTTTTCTTGTACTTGTTGTGAATTAAATGTACACAATACTTTCTCTAAAATTCTAAAATAGGGTAGAATATATTTCCACTTCGAAATGAAAGATGTGTGCGAGTTGTATTCGAATTTGTTGCAATTAGAATATTTTAGATCGTTGAGTTGTAGAAATCCTTAGTGTCTCAGCATTGCTTGTTGTAAAAGTTTTCTGTTTTTTACTTTTTTAAAAATATTTGATTTCCCTGAAAGACTGCTACAAAATAATTAATGATTGAAAGGAAAAATGCATTAATTTTCTAGATTTTCTATTTCTTTTCGCTACTATTTATTATACGTGCTTCCTCTGTTTGGTTACCTCTTTAAGTTTTCCATGCTAATAGAATGGATTAATTAACAATATACATTAAATTCATGATTATTTTTAAAATTCATTTATCTAATTTCAGTTGAATGCTTCCTAAAAAACAGGCAATAATTATAATGGCTTTCTCGAAAAAGGGACTAATTTGTTTCAAGAAACTAATAAGTAACGTAAAGAATGCTTTAATTAAAATTTTAATTAAGAAACTTTACATATCAGCCAGTTCGAGGATAATTTAACTAAAGAAATCCCTTGAGTTCATATCCACGCATTTTGATTTTGAATTTTGGACATCATAACGCAGTATAACCAGTGAAAATAAATTTCTCTTGGAACTTATCTTTTTCTATAAAAACTCTAAAATTAAAATAATTAACTTAATATTTAGGAAAAGTCGGACGTTTTGCCTTATTTTAAAATTATAGAATACTGAACATTTTTATTTTTTAAAGCTATTCACCACCTGTCGACTGAAAACTTCATACGTTACGTATGGCAAGATAAATCAACCAGCTTACGTCGCGTCGTTGTAATAATGCCGAATGTCTAAAAAGGAAAATATAAAAAGAGGCACCATATTTGGAGTCGGAGCTGCTTTGAGCAACATTACTTTAATTACTGAAAAATTATTAATACAATTTCTTTTCTATTATATTTAAATTGGGTAATTTTCTTTTAATAGGATCAACATATTTTTTTTTATAATTGATAACATTATCAATTATTCAAGGTCGTTCAATCACTGGTGCTTTCAAGATAGTATTGGTATATTAAGACATTTTTATTCTAACACATAATCAAGTGGACTTTTAAAAATAATTCTACATTAATTATTGTCTTTTCTATTTCATATTTTAATGAGTCATATCTAAAAAGTATTTTCATTGATTATACTGCGTTAGCAGCGTTAAACAAGAAAATTTTGATTTAATACCCGTACTAGAAAAAGCTATTGTAATATCATTACTTGTGTATATTAATTTATTAATTAGAATGAACATCGATTTTAAAAGTATTACTTTTTCCGAAATAAAATCGTATAAAAGCGCCTATTTGCTTGTGTACTGGTCAATATACGAAATTCCAATGTGAAAACAATATCACTATATTCAAAAATTAAGCTCGGGGCGATTATTTAACAAATTTCAAAAAGAGAAAAGCTTCTGTACGTGCCTATTGCGAACTGAATTTTTGAGATTAATACGCAAACACGTGCACGAAAAAATATCATGTTACCGAAAAAGAAGAGAAAGAGACGAATAAGAAATTGAGTTTCTGTTTTTTCTGCGTTTAATCGCGATTATCGTTGAATGAAAGGCATGAAGAGAGTGATGGAGCAATACTTATCTATAAGTCTATTATACTGTATTATAGACATATACAAGGGAGAGTGGCCAACAGTGGATCTAGTTAATTTCGAACGTATTGTAATACAAAACTTTTCAATAATTGATTCAGTTATGAACATTAATAAATTGAATATAAAGGCAATATATTCAAATACAAAGTACTAATAAAATTCAAATATATAGGGAAAAGTTTTATAAATTGGGCAAGTGTATACAAAGATTGTAGAAGAAGATTTAAAATAATGTTTTATAACAGTTACGAAAAACATGGGAGAGGGACTTTTTCAATTCTTGTGACATTTTCAGAACTAGTAAAATGTTTCAGTTATGTCCCTTTGTGCATAATACACTAATAATAAAATAACTTGATTTTATAAAAATATACTGTATAACGAAGATGGTGGAGTAATTTCACCCTGTGCCCAAGATAATTAGTAGATAGTTTTAGAAGTTTTAAACTTCTTTTACTATTAAAAATCTCTCACTGTAGAATTTTGTTGAAATTAATGTAGAAGTTGTTTTATCTGATTACTAAATAAAGACATATTAATATATCTGTAACTTTATATGAATATTTACGTACATTTTATACATATAATCTACAAAAAAAATTAAATTTTTTTAACTTATACACTATTTTTACTGATATACTGTTGCCTATTCTCTCTTGTACGTATATTTATAAGTTTATAAACGTCTTACCCATCAAGTACTGGGTCCTTTTGATACTGCTAATTTAATGAATCATTCTGCCTTGTTAGTTCGAAAACGAACACTCGCCAAGTCTGAATCCTATCGATTTGCTGATCCGCCCTTAGCACCAGATATAAATTTTTACTCGTGATAACACATGAAACATCTTTGGTCTCAATGTACAGTCAATAAGTAAATTGACGTATTATGTGTGAAATATATTGTACAAAAAGTATTACTACAGTGCTGAGAGTCTGATAGGACCTATACCTAATATTAAAATCAGAAACTTGTACACTCTTGTAATATAACTCAGGTCCTTTATTTACGTGACTCTTTAATTCATTTTATTTATTGAGATCGCAATGCAATGCTGATGTTAACAACTACAGTCAATAAAACTTTCAAACTAAATACATGTGTTACTTTGAAAAGTTCCCTAAATCTGTAATAGTACTACACACATTGTTATCAAAACTTAATTATCATAAAATAAATAAATAAATAAATCTTATTATTTCTGATTGACTTGTTAGAGGGAATTCGAAATCTGTGTATAACTCAATGTTAGGAGCGAGACCTCTATGAAGTTCATAATCTCTACATCCATCAAAATTAAAGGTCGCTACAACATTTTGATGGATGTATTTCTCGAAAGTATTCTTTGCTCTGGTTCGATCTGTTAGCCAGCTGCTGTTGGCACTGTCACCGATTGCGGTCTGGTCCCCTTAGACCTGATAAGCGATGACCGTTGACCTGATGACAAACAATTGAGTTGAGAGTCCAAACTTACGACCGTCGACATTTGTCTACTTCTTCTCACGTGAATTCGTTCATGCGTATACTTGTGAACGAAAGCATTTTATTATAACATTAAACATAATCCGACAATCAAGTACTCTCAATCTGTAAACTGGATTTAAAATTATGTCCACAGTTTTATTCTCATGATTGTTTTTTGTATTAACAATTTAAACAGGTCCAAAATTAGGACCTGCATTAGGAGATTTTATCCAACTAACAACAAACTCTTCAGAAAAGCAATTTAAACCTGTAGTGTCCCAAGTAGTTCAAATTTACACCAGCAACTTTAAAAAATCTTTTAAAAACACTAAAACCTTATAAAACTGTTTGTAATTCACGAAAAATTTTAACTTCTTTTTAATCTATTGCAATTTTTTTATACATATAATAGGATACTCACTGAATTAGTTGGGTCTCTATGGGTTTAAAAAATTTAAAAAAAACATTGTAATAAAAACAAATTTATTTGATAGATTACTATATTTACTGTTCAAAAAGCAAATAGGGCAATGCACGGCGCCAAAGGTAGATATAGGGGTATATTGAATGGATAAGTTAAATTTTCTAGATGCTTCTGCGATGTTTATTGGGTTTTGAACTTTATGAATATTGTTATGATCTATTATTCTATTCGACATATTGTATAATGCAATATTTGTCTTTGTATAGAACTTTGGTAAAATATGGTATATAATGTTTTATTAACTACGCCGTTAACCTTGTATCTATCTGTATTATTTTTATATCAATTTGCTATATACATATATATAGGAATTAATACTCATATGTATAGAGGGAATTCCACTCCTCTTTGAACTATAAGCGACCGGCGATCGACCCCAGCGTTCTTTTTTAATACTTTTATCATACAACCAAATTAAGATACAAGTATACGTATGCCAAACATCTTTTTGTTTGTCATTTTATCACTTCGTTCCGAAGTAAATTAATTTTTAATGTTTCACTTCTGAAAAATTGTATATCTTTTTATAGGACTCTACAATCATTTGCCATGTAATACTTAATTATAGCCTTTTTATTTTTGAAACATTTCTACATCAAATCAATTGTACATAATGCTTTTCTAGATAGATTTCGAGTTCAAGCTGGTTCTAATCTCGAATCAAAAATATTATCTACTTCGAAAATAAGGCAAAAGTTACTGAACTTGAATGACTTTTCTACTCGGAAGTCGCTAAAAATCTTCAGGAATTTTAGTTAATAATAATAATTAATTATAATTATTATTTGAAATAGATTTCGAAATAATATTTCCAGTCGAAGAAATTGAATTTTGAATTATTGGTGCGATAGTTTTAAATTTTGAAAGATTGTGTTTTGTTTCTTTCCATATGATAAAATAAATTCAGTGAATTTAAGTTTCCTGATAGGGGTATGATGTAACCGTGAATATAACTCATGGAATTAAGATTAAACTAATACATCTCTTTCCTTTATTGATTATATATTGCTAGTACAGATTAAATAACGTAATATTTTTCATAAAGTTTAAAATAAGTTATCGTTGTTTTTTAATGATTGACTTAAGGGTGTTGGAGCCAATTTCTAATCTAAAATTCGATTTCTTAATTGTACTCAACAAATATTAAATTTGATATATGTTCCTTCTGTAAAATTAATCAATTTTTAACTTGAACTATGCACACAGAGCGAGAAAATATCTAATTCAAATATTTTTTAAGTAAAATGAAAATATTCAATTCTGAATTTAGATTTTAAATTCTTCGTTTTATGCAAAAAGTATCGGAATTAAATATTTTTTCTCTGTGTATGTAGTCTTATATTTGAAAAAAGATTAGTGCTACAAAACGAAAAAATATTTATTTATAATTTTCGTTGAGTAAATGGAGAAGGGAATTTTGAGCTTAACACTTGGATCCAACGCCTTTAAGGGTGTTGGAGCCAAGTTCAAATCTAAAAACTCATTTATGTATTACATATATCGTATTTCAAAACGTATGTTTATAAACCTAACTGGAAAATTGATACGAAAAGTTGACACGTGACTTAGTACACGTAATGCACAAAAAAAAAAATATATATATATATATGTTTGAAGTAGATTTCAAGAGTACACATAGTTGAATAAAACTAGGAAAACTAACTGGAGGTCAATAACAACCTTTGCCCGTTTATAGCTTTATAGTGTCATATTCTCTCTGATACGGAAAATCTGAACGAACCAGAGGAATGAACTGCAATAAAACAAAATGAATATAGTTTTCTTTTATCGTAAAACTTAGTATGTGCGCCATACGCTTACGAGGGAAACAATCTTTCTAGCTGTAAACATGCCGTATATTGTTAATTTTGTTTACTACATTTTAATCATTAATTTAATTTAATTTGCGATATCATTTAAATATTTTATCTGGAAAGCGATTCAATTTTCAAAGGAAAAATCTATTCATTGCAACCTATTGTAGGAATTCTTATCATAGGAAAATATTTTTATCTTAAGTTTGTATACTGCACTTATCTGCTATCCCACAACAGGACCTGTGTGCGTAATATTTGTTATAAAGATCACTTTTCCGTATGCAAGAATGCCGAAAAATATATATGTAGTCTTTATGACAAATGCTATATAGCTTTCAGCAGTTATCATTTTTTTAAATCAGCATAATTATTATTCCAATTGATTCATCTTCTTCGCGTAAACAAGATCTTCATGTTTGTGCAAATATGTGATAGATCTAGAAATTCATTTTACTCATAGTTTTATAATTATAGTATTTATTATTTTTTATGATAGTTTTCATTTCTTTCGTGTGAGGATTGTTTAAAGGCGCAAATTGGGCAAATTGTTCATTATCCTATGGAGAAAAATTGCAGAAATTGCCCCAAAAGAGAGTTCTGACGAGGCCTAGGTCGATATTTCTATTTTATGAAAATATAAATGATAGTTATATTTATATATTATTTGTATATTGTTTAATAATTTGTATATTGTTGACAAACACGGAAGAATATATTTCTAGGAACTTTAAACAGAGAGTACCTACGTTAATTTTGTTAAAGGGTGTTGGAGCCAAATTCCAATCTAAAAACTCGATTTCTTCATTTTACTCAATAAATGTTAAATTTGGAATTTTTTCCCATTGTAGAATTAATCAATTTTTAACTAGAATTATACGCACAGAGTGAGAAAATATATATTTCAAATAGTTTTTAAGTAAAATGAAAATATTCAATTTTGAAGTTCGATTTTGAATTCTTCGTTTTATGCAAAAAGTATCGAAACTAAATATTTTTTCGCTCTGTACGCAATCTTATATTTGAAAAAAGATTAGTGCTACAGAGCGAAAAAATATTTATCTCTAATTTTCGTTGAGTAATATGGAGAATGGAATTTTGAGCTTAAGACTTGGGTCCAACGCCTTTAAAAAATTTTTTTTCATTCTAATGAAATTTCTTTAATGGTCAGCAGCTTCAATGAAAAGTGTATTTTTATTGAAATTCAGCCTTTTTTCTTTATGATCATGAGGCGAATATACAAATATTGATGAAGAGGTATGAAGATTATCATAAAATCTGTGTGAAGAGATATATTAATCTGTATGTTCAGAGCTTGTGCACTTATGTTAGAATCAGAGGGGTAGGAAACTGAGAACCGATGAAGGAGGGGAAACGAAAGCATAAAAGGCCGGACAAAGAAAATCTTTGCGTTGTGGTGTTCTCGTACCCGACGTTGGTACCCGCGAGAGTGCGGCTCTTTAAGTCTGATATCGACATGGGGCATCCACCCCGGTTTCTGACCGCGGGTCTTATCATTTATATCTTCTTTTTCTCATCTTTGGTTACAGCCAGTAAGTAAAATAATTCAGTGAATCAGTGATTAGTTAGAAATATTTTTAAATTATTCATAATATCGGCTACCAATTCTTAATTTCATTTTTCAAAGTGTGCACATAGATGAAAATTGGTTACCATTTCTGTAGCAAGTTTTTTTTATTCAAAAAGGGTAGAAACTATACTTACAATGTAAAATAAAGATCAGTGGACAATGTTTCTTTTTTTTTTTTTTAATTTTTATAAATTAAAAATTCAACCAATATCTATTTAGATCCGTAAAATATTGAAAAATATATTTTTCCCTAAAAATTGATATATATTCAAATGTTTAAAACTTGTATTAATTATCAGTTTTAAAAATCAATCTCTGTATTGAATTTGATTGGACTATTACATTTTCTTATCTCATTTTTTTTCTGCATGTTATAATATTTTTAATGTTGCATCTCCGATTATAAGGAGTAGAAAAAAATTATTTATTAATCCTAAATAAGGTACTTTTCGTAAAAAAATTAAAAGAATCGTTCAACTTTATTTATTTATGTAATGTATCGTTACTTACAACGAGGACTGTATATCATTGAAATCATTATCTCTCCCCTGTGGTAGACCGGATATTTTGTAAATTGATCTGACATCCCAGAGCTTCCCAGTGATTTGTTATAATACTCGGACAGTGAACGCTAATATCATATTTATATGCTATCGCAGGCATATATATACATTATATATAATTTTTTTTATATTTTTCATTTTTGGAACTAGAACTTTGAAATTTTTTTAAATCTCTTGAGAAATCTTTGAAATCCCTTAAGATTCCTTGAAATCTTCTGAAATTCTTTAAAAAGTTTTAAATTCCTTGAAAACTTAAATTCTTTGAAAAGTCTTAAATTCCTTGATAACTAAAATCCTTTGAAACACCTTGAATTTTTTGATATTACTAAAAATTCTTTAAAATCTTCTATATTTCTTGATCGAAAAAATAATATTGGAATCTTTTAAAGTACCTTTAAATTCTTTGAAATTCTTTTAGAATTCATTCAAATTTCCAGAAACCTTATAAAGTTATTTTAAATCCTTTTTTATCCTTTCTATCTTTGAAAACCTCTCGAAGTACGTTAGAATCCCTTGAAATCCTTTTAAGTTCTTTGAAATCTCTTGGTATCTGCTAAAATCTCTCAAAATTCCTTAAATCCTCGAAAAATCCTGAAATCTAGTATACGCTCAAAAATCAGATTTAAATAGAAGATACACTTTTTTTCTTGATATTCCTGTGCAACATTTTTCAAATGTGAAAAAAGTCCGAAAATAATGTCAGAAGTAGCCAAGTTGATCATTAGCCCAAGTTTCAAAATACGTTATTCGTTCCATACGTTAATTATTTAAGTCAGTATATCTTACATGTATCCCTCGATAAAAAATATGATTTTGATAAACAAGAATGAAACTCTCTTCGACAATATTACGATAAAATTATAAAAGTATATCTTCTTTTTTACTACATATGCATAATATCATTTAATTATCTACTTCGCCTTCCAAGAAATGATAATCACTTATTTGGTGTCTTGAACATTATTCACAGCTTCTGTGGATCGCAGCTATTAATTTTTTCGTACAGTAAAAATTTTAATTTTTGCTACAGCCATCCACTGATTGATAATTTTTACACTGAAATCCGAGTAGAGATTACACCAAATTTTTTTCTCTGAGTAATTGGCATCGAGAATAAATTTGCGTGCTTGAGAAATGTGATAAATGGCCATATATTAAATTTTTTTAATAGAGTGAACTGTTAAAATGATGCAATAATTAAGTGATAATCGGTTTATATCGTATATTAGGATAGATTACGAAGCATTTCACTACGATATCTACGATTCAAATGAAAGTATATGGGTATACAAAAAAATAGTGTAAAGCATTCAAATAAAGCTTTACGCAAACACCACTCTGTACACGTTCAATGACTAAGGTCAATACTGCTATCTGCAAGATATATTTAGGTATGTCAGAGGGCAAGAAATGTGTTTTCAGTATCATCGATTATCGTTTGCCCTTTGCGATGACGTTTACCATATTTCTTTCTTGATTATGCATTGCATCTTGCGAATCAATTAATCATGCAGGATATTCAAATTTTACGGAAAACTACTATCTCTAGTAACAGTCAATTCCTAGTTAATGTCACAATGAGATAAATTATATATGGGCACAATCTGTAAGCAGCTGAGAACAACTTTAAGGCCTGATATTTAAAAAATGATAACTTAAGAGGCTTATCACCAGTGACAAGCACATTTTATTAGCTTTCTATGATAACGTATTATCCTATAGATACAATTATATTATACAGTTTGAAAAATGTTTTCACCCTTCTGGAAATATCCACTTAATTTCGAGTTTAATTTAAACACTTCTCAAATAGCGCACCAATTTATAAAATTTTATCCAAGGGTATATAAAACGAAATTTTAAGGAACTAATAATAATGCAATTTAATAATGCAAAAATATCATTTCTATGATGAAAGGTCATGAAAGTTAAGGATTATCATTATCTCTCCTCGCCGAACTCAGGAGGTCATTCTTTGTTATGCATAAATATATTTTTTCTTCTCATTAATCTTTATTCAGCTGATTCACGTTTATTTTTTTTTCTTCCAAATATAAATGAATGTAATAAAGTATTAAATAAGTTGATAGCTTGAAGCAATGAAAATTATCTTTCACCTTTCTATCAATTAAGTACGTTATACATTATTTTACAACTTATTTTCTTTTTACAGATAAATGTACTACCGGCTGCCATGGAAGTGAGTATTTTGATTAAATTAATCTTTTGCGAATTAAAATCTCAAATTTAATCCTTCTATACATCTTTCTGAAGATATTTTGATCGAGTTTAAGAGCGTTGGATCCAAGTGCTAGGCTCAAAATTCTATTCTCCATTTTACTCAACGAAAATTGTAGATAAAAATTTTTTCGCTCTGTAGGACTAATCTTTTTTCAAATATAAGACTGCATACAGAGCGAAAAAATATTTACTTTCGATACTTTTTGTATAAAATGAGGAATTAAAAATCTAAATTCAATATTTTCAATTTTAATATTTGTTCAGTAAAATGAAGAAATCGAATTTTAGATCAGAAATTGGATCCAACATCCTTAATTGTAAACGACTCTCTTCTATTAATTAATTTTATCTTCCTTTTTCAGTGCACATAGGAAAAGACTATCAAGAAGGACAGACTTATACCTATGACTTGGAAGGAAAATCGCTGACATCTGTATCAGATGCTCAGGGAGAATCTAGTTTGAAATTGAAAGCAACTGTTGAATTGTTGGTCAAACCTGACTGTCTTCGGCAAATAAAGTTGAAAGATGTAGTAATCAATGGAGCGGTGAGAAATCCTTAATTATTTTTTCTTAGACTGTTATAATTTTTCCTAATCACAATTACAATAGAGATAAGCTAAAATATGATTTTTTAGCCCGTTGCATTGAAAGATGTGGAGCAACACCCTCTGCAGTTCAATTACCACAATGGGCATATTGATACTGAGCTTTGTGCTGAACCAAGCGATTCTCAAGCTTCTCTCAACATCAAAAGGGCAGTCATCTCCTTATTCCAGTCAGCTGTAATACAGGAGTATGGTTCCACGACCCACCATGAGGTTTGTTATTTAAGACTGGAACAAATTCGAAAAATTCTTGTGATTCTGTTGCCTATTTTCTGTTATTATACCTACAATCCTTTTTCTATAATTCTTTTTTTGATCTACACAGGCTGATGTCTTTGGAGGATGCACGACAGACTTCACTTTCCAGAAGGAAGATGACTCCGTTGTCGTTCACAAATACAGAAATCTTAATGAGTGTACCAATCGGGAGAACATTAAGCAGGATCTCATCTCAACAACTTTCGATTCCAGATCTACAATTCAATCATCTCCTCTGCTTTCGGCCCAACAAAAAGTCGAACAACGCTTCAAAGCCGGAGTTCTCAACAAAGCTGTTTCCACTGAAACTTACAAGTTCAGACCCTTCACCAATGGAGAGGCTGGAGCCAAAACAACTGTTGAAACAACTCTTACTCTTAAGGGACAAAAAGCTAGTAGTGGCGGCGATGCCCCAGTATCTGTATCAAAATCTCTCTTCTTCGAAGCTCCTCACCCAGTTGTTAAATCATCCGTAGATTCTATTAAAAAGGCTCTTAATGCTGTCAAGGAACAATCTCCTGATACTGTAAAGCCAGAAGCAGCTCAACGTTTCGCTGAATTCGTTAAAGTACTGGGTGTTAGTAATAAGAAAGATATCCTTGATGTCTACAATAGTGTGAAGGGTAACACAAAGGATAAGAAAATATTTTTGGATGCTCTATTTCTTGCTGGAACTGGCGAAGCAGCTGAAGTTGCAGTGGAATTAATCACATCAGGTCAAGTGAAGGGTATTCAGGCTCTTGTATATTACACTAGCTTAGCCTTTGTTCGACATGTTAATCTTCCTGCCGTGACATCTGTAGCAACACTCTTGGATCAACCCGATTTGCCAAGGATTGGATATTTAGGTATCGGACAAATAATTGGTAAATACTGTCAAGAACATTCATGTGAGAATGTTCCTGAGGTACAGGCAGCTCTGACTAAAATTGTCGGCAAAGTTGGTAATGGAAAGACCACTTCAAGGGACCAAGAGGACAAAGTGATTTCTGCTCTGAAGGCCCTTGGCAATGCAAGATATATGGATGAAGCGACTATGCAGAAGATAGCTGGAATTGCAGCTAATAAGAGCGTACGAAACAGAGTTCGAGTGGCAGCCATCGAAGCTTTACCTGGCAAATGTTCCTCAGTTTGGAAAAACGTCCTCTCCAAGATTCTTGCTAATCTTGAAGAAGACAGTGAAGTAAGAATCAAGTCCTACTTGTCGCTTGTGAAATGTGCTTGCCCACATGTAGCCAATACTCTGAAAGAAGTTCTGGAAAAGGAAACCGTCAATCAAGTTGGATCTTTTATAAAATCTCATCTACGCAATTTACGTGCATCTGCTGACCCCAACAAACGAGATGCTCAAAGACAATTAGGTTTAGTCAATACTCCTAAGAAGTTCCCTGAAGATTTCCGCAAATTTTCTTTCAACAACGAGCTGTCTTACAACATTGATGCATTTGGAGTTGGCTCAACAGTAGAAAGCAACGTGATTTATAGTCAAAACAGTTTCATTCCTCGTTCAGCTAGTTTGAATCTAACTACTGAGGTTTTCGGACGTTCATTCAACTTCCTAGAACTTAATAGTCGTGTAGAGAATCTGGATAGAATTATAGAGAAAGTTTTTGGACCTAAGGGATATTTGAGAAAAGGAGACCCTAAGGATCTGACGACAGAAGGTTTCGATCACTTGAAAAACCTTGCCAAACAGATTAAGGAACGCTTTGAAAAGAGTACACGTGGCAAGCGAGAGGTGAAACCAGCTGAACTCGATAAATTCGCTAAGAATGTGCACTTGCGTGGAAACGAGGTGGATAACGAGCTAGACCTCGACTTATCTATCAAATTATTTGGCGTGGAATTGGCCTATTTGAGTTTCGAAGGATCTAATCAGAAATATACTCCGGAAAATATTGTTGAAAAGATTTTCAGTATGCTGGACACAGGAATCGACAAAGCAAAGAATTTCAACTATAACATTGAAAACCATATGCTATTTTTGGATGCTGATTTAGTATATCCCACTGGTTTAGGTCTAGCTTTGACCTTAGGAGTGACTGGTTCAAGCGTTGTTCATCTCAAAACGAGTGGAAAGATTGACCTTCCTGCCATAATCAGAGATCCTGAGAACGCTTTGGTAAAATTCGCTCTAGAACCGAGTGCATCAATCAGAGTAGAAGGTAGACTAATTGTTCAAGGGCTTGATGTTGAATCTGGCTTGAAAGTCGTCTCCACCTTACACACATCTACTGGCTCAGAACTAACTGTTAAAATACTCGAAGGAAAAGGTGTGGATGTTAACTTGGGTATGCTTAAACCTAAACAGGAATTCATCAGTGTATCCAGCGAAGTTCTACTCAGTTCTGGTGCAAAGGGAGAGAAGTACGTAGCACCTAAGTTTGGTAAGGGTCGTGAACACGCTGACTGTTTCGAACAATCTTCGAGTTTGTTTGGCTTCACCTTCTGTGGACGAGTCACCTTGCCTTATGACAGTTTAGAATCTTTCCGAAAGAAACCACTCTTCCCCCTGAGTGGACCAGCTAAGTTGGCTGTCTATGTTGATAACGTTGATGTCACCAACTACCACTTCAAAGCATTCTACAATACCAAAAATCCCCATTCACGCTCCTTGGAAATTCTTCTTGAGACTCCCAATAGCAGAACGAGCAGATATGTCTCGCTCCTCGTTGAAGGTGCAGTGGAACCTGATAAGCTTGCTAGAGTTACCTTTGCTATTCCTATGTACAAAGCTTCGGCTGAAGTCATTGTCAAGGATAACAATCAGGAACGTTCTTTAACCATTGCCCTTCGTCATGATCAGATCGAATACTTTGGTAAAATTGGTGTAGTGGGAGATGGTAAGAAATACAAACCTATCTTAGAATACAAAGTACCGGAACACATTGAGCGACTTGCAGGTACAAGAACTGGAGGAAAAGCAGGCAAAAGCGATGGTCAACAGTATAGTTTGGAGGGTGTTGTTGAGGTTGCAGACCACGAAGGTGGAAAGAAGTATATCTTTGATAAGGTAGTTTTAACTTCCTCGGGTCGTAAAATCGTTGGTGTAGATGGAAGTATGATATCTACTCCAAATGTCCGTGCACTGGATACCAAACTGAGTTACGGGGATGAAGTCTTGGACGTGAAATTAAATGGCAAAAGATTAAAAGAGAATCACTATACTTTGACGGTTTCAGCAGTTCCTTCTAAAGATCCCAACATTGCTTTCCGCATGGAATGGGAATACCAAAGAGAAACTGGTAAATTTGAACAAAATCTCATCTTTGCTCATGGACCCGAAGCCCAACAGACAGAAAATCGTCTGATTCTAAATCAACGAGCCGCTTACAACTTTGATCCAAAGAACTTTGCTCTCGGTTTTTCGAGCAAAGTCCTGTATCCAGCTTTACACTTCCTCTTGAAATTGGAAGGTGCTTTCACCAAGAAATCTCTTCAAAGTGAAATTGACTTTGAATATGACAAGTTCAAGTTTGGAACGGAGATATCTGCCAAGACTGGTTCTTCAAAACCAGGAGATTATCAAGTTGAACTCGAAGCTCATGTGTTGAAGAATAAGATAGAAATCAAAGCGAAGCGGGTAATCGTGAGCGATACCAAGAGTAAATTTGAAAATTCTTTGGAATTGTCTCCAGGTGGAAAGTATGAAGCTGATGCTGTAGTCGTTTACGATGTCAAACCCAATGACATCAATGTTAAACTTGATGGAGACGTCAACTTGAATGGAAAGAAAATCAAATTGGATACTGGATTAGAGTCCAATGTTCAGAAGGTCAACTCTCATGCTCAAGTAGTTGTTGATGGTACCCAGTATGTAGACTTTATTCTGAAAATTCAACGTGGCAATAGTCCTAAAGGAAATCTCGTTTTGAATGTCAAGAGTCTCATCTTAGCTTCCGGCCAGTTCTCTTATCAAAACGGCAAGGGTAGTACTGACCTGAATATTGATATTCCAAAAATAAATCGAAAGATCAAGGGTAGTGGTGACATCACCATAACTGGTACTCAGCACTCAGCTAATCTTGAAGTTCTCTACGATGCTGAAAAGGATCCCAGCAAGCGAATTAAATTATCTACCGTCTCTGATATCACGAAGACATCGGTTGATATGAAAAACGTTATTGAAATTCTTTCCTACAAGACAGAAGTCAACATCAAAGGAAAGTTGCAAGGTAAATTGAATGACGGTGCATTAAATGGTGACATCGATCTTACTTTGCCCAACGGACACTACATTACCTTCACGGGAAAACGTGTGGTAAAGAAAAACGGAGATTTGTATGAAGGAGAGGCTAATTTTGAACTAGCGCATCATGTTACTAAAGGCGGACCTGCAAGAAAAATAATTGTCAGCGTTGACGGAAAAAATGTTGATATCAAGAAAGCAACTTTCCAGAACAAGTATGATATAAAGCTGATCAATTCTGACGGAAAAGATATCCATCTCATCCTTGGACTTAAGAACTTACAGACAGGTGAAGTCAACAAAAATGCTGCTGTTGATGTTTCATTGTCAGGATCTGTTATTCCCAAGCCATTTAAACTCGACTTGGATGTTGAATATGGCTCAGAGAGTGTAAAATGGGAAGGCAAATCTTCCCTGGGAAAAGACGCATCATTCCAGGTATGCTAAAATTAATCATAACATTTTTTTTTACTTTGAAAACTGCAGGCTTTGAAGGATATAATAATAATTCTGTTTCTTCTTTTTTAGGGTAATGGTCAGTTCGCTAAGGGTAATCGCGTGGACAAGCCGAGCACCTACACAGGTGCAATTGAACTTAAACTACCATCCGACACGCTGAAAAACTTGAAATTGCAAAGTCAGGACAGTATTCTGATTCCAAAAGAGGCTGGAGGCTTGATCGAAATTATCCAATCCTGTACGCTTGTTTACAATGACGATAAAAAAATCAATCTCCAAACTAATATAAAGCACACGGGTCTACCATCAAAAACCATCAAGAGCGAAGGTTCAGGAAAGATTGTTTTGACCATTTTAAGCAATCCTCCTCTTACTATTGACGGAAAATATGCACATGATCCTACCGCCGACACCAAAAAGGGTTCTATTTCAGCTGATGTTTTATATGGAGACAAAAAAGCCAGTGTTGGTGTAGATAGTGAATACTTGCCAGACTTGTCTTTCGTTAGTACTAATGTTAAAGCGACAACTCCAATTGAAAAACTTAAGAATGTGAATCTAGAGATCACGCACAAGGTATGTTAAACGTTAAACATTGATCTATCAGTCAAATTATTAACTGCCACCCTATATATACTTAATTGATTATTTTTTATGCTGCAGAGAGAAAAGGATGGTCAAATTCGTAACACTGACGTTTCTGTAACCGCAGACAGTGTTAAATATACAATGAAGAGTGAAATTCAGATGGATCCAGTGTCACCCAGTGCCCATCTTGTGTTCACGTGTCCAAATGGAAAAACTGAAATCCTTTCGAAGCTTACCAAGTTGGGTGAAAGAGAATTCAAAGGAGAACTTAAGTTGGATTCGCCAAAAGCAGTTGTAACGTCTGATTATCATGTTAAGCTTGAAAGTGTGGACGACTTCGTCATCACAGTTAACTTTGATTCTGATAAGATGAAACCACGTAAGATTCATGCTGAAGTAGCAAACAAGCCGGCCAAGACTGGCAGAAAAATTATTGTTACTGTTACAAGTGACGGAAAGAATATAGTTAGTGGCAGGTAAAGTATAATTCAAAAGATAGTTACTTATAATTTACTGGGTGGAGTTTTTATATTCTTATTGTACAATATTTTTACAGCACCGACTACAAGAAGCACGTGGAAGCCGGAAAAGTAATTGTTGAAGGCAAAGGAAGTCTGAAGATCGGTGAAAACACCGAGAGTTCATTATTTAAGTACACACGTCAAGAACTTACCAGGGAGACTGATAATGAAGTAGGTAGTGCGATTCTTTTGAATGCCAGCTTTGGCCCTTCAGCAATAGTTGGAGAGCTGAAAGTTACAAACAAAGAAATTCGCGTCTTTAACAGCTACTGTGAACAGAGCAAAGACTGCGCTCACTTTAAATTACAATCGCTACTTGACACTGACTGTAAGTATTACTGCTAGGCACTTATTATTACAATGTGTAAATAGTGAGTAATCTAATGAAACAATCGTTTAGTTTCAGCAAAATCTCATTTGAATCATCAGTTGACAGTGGAAGTAGATCTGAAAAAGTTCAATATTCCTGCTGAATTTGGATTAAAGACTAGTACGAAATATTTGTTAGATGAACCTTCATACGATCATACGTCAAGTTTGTACTTACACTCCTCCAAGGACAAGACTGAATACACAACTCACCTGTACGCCAACACTAAAGAATCCGGTGCTATTCTTACTTTGCCAAGTCGGGAATTAGCTGTCATCTCTGCATATGAAATTCCAAATACTAAACACACCGGAGCATACAAAATAGATGTTGCCCTTTACTTAGATAGGAAAAACAAACCTGCTGACAAGACTGGAGTATCAGCTAACGGACATGTGAACATTGAGAAGAATACTGTTTCTTTGAGTGGAGAAACTAAGTTTACATATCCTTCTCAACCAAAGGTATGAAATAAAAAAAAATTACTGATATTATTAGTATGAGATCTACAATAAGATATTTAATCCAAATTCATTTTTAGGACATGATAGTGAAAGGAAGACTCCACTGTGGTGGTGAAAATTTGGTTGACGCTAATTTGGATATTGATCTCTTTGCTAAAAAATCTCAGAAAATAAACGTAGTTGCTAAAGTGGCGCGTGTTGCCATTCCTCAAGGCTTCAATTACACTAACAATTTCGAAATCACTAGCCGGGGTCAACAATTGAAGGTTGAACTAAGGGAGCATTTGGCCATCTCAACATCAACAATTGGTCTAGGGTCTATGCTTTCGTACACAGACGAACATCAGAAACCAAAGAGTGTAGGAATTATTTTCTCTGCTAATCAGAAAGATGTACATCTTTTGGTACTGTCGCCCAACAAGGAATTGATTAAATTCGACTCTAAAATGGAGATTACACCTACTCTGCAGAAGATTGAGTCAGAGTTGACTACACTCGGGAATAAACCAGTCGTGTTCAATTTTGAAGCAAAGGACTTGAATAGCTTCAAGTTTTCTAATTACCGAAAAGGTAAGGGTATCTTTTGCAGTTGATTGTATGAGATTCGTTTACCTTGAGACCAACTTTTTCTTACTGATATACCATAAATACATTTACACATTCTAGACAAACCGAATCAAAAGCTTTCTGCTCACGGACGTTTCGTTCTTGGACAGCTTGGTGAAATTCATGTAGATACTTTCAACGAGGGCAAAAAGAATAACTTATTCTTCGCACTTATTCACCTGGACGAAAGCAAATTCCTCCAACCAGATTTTGGCTATAACAAGGACCACATTGTAGCTGTTGTCGTAAGTTTTTCAAAAGATTTCATTCTGTTTTTCTTCTCAGAGTTTCCAAATTATTAAAAGTCCATTTCTTTGTTGACTTATAGGAACATATTCGTGAAAAAGCTATTGAATATATTAAGCAAATAAAAGACATTGTGCAAAACATAGGCGAGGAGATTGTGACAGAATTCAAAGACTTGATTGAACATTTAAAGAAAGCTCAACCAAACTTGAAACCTTTGATCGAACACTACCAGACTGAATTGAACAAACTGAAGGAAGAGCTTCATGCAGATCAAACTGTTCAAGAAATTCAAGCAAAACTGTATGTATTTTATTATTTACGAAAGAAACTTGCATAAATGATTTTTTTCCGAATGCTACAATTACTTGTTTTTTTAGGAACAAACTCTTTGGTGGCGTTATTGCAGCGATTACCGAAACAGTGAAACTACTCACAGAACAACTCGCAGACTTACAGAAACAACTGAATATCATTATTGAAAAAGTTACGGAAGCTGTAAAATCAACTTGGCCTCAAGTTAAAGAATCCTATGAAAAAATTTTACACATCGCTGTTGAGATAATTGATGCAACTTCCAGCTTGGCTACAACCTACTTGAAAGCAATCCTCAGCATCATAAATGAACACCAAAAGGAACTCAAGGAATTAGCAACAGTTAGTGCAGAATTGGCTCAAGACATTGCTAAGATTTTATTCAAGGCTGCAAACCAAATTGACAAGGACGTCAAAGAATTTGTCACTCTTCTTGTTCAGCAGCTTAAGGCTCTTCCTATTTACGAAATTCTTAAAGAAAAATACCAAAGCATTGCCGAATACAAAATTCCAGAAGCTATACTAGCCCCTGTTGAAGAACTCTACATAAACATTAAGAGCATGTTGCCAACTGAAGAACTGAAGGAGCTTCTCACAATTACTTACAATTATATCATGAAACACGTTAAACACGAAAAGGTATAATTTTCTTAAGTTTCTTACAAAAATTCAATTGCAATACCATGAATTATAATTTTCGATATATATTATTGATATATTCTTACAACGAAACAGGTTGACGATTCCGCTGAAATCAAAAACATCTACACCCATACGATTCCTGCTATTCAGTCCATCTTGAAGATGTTGCGTCCTTATGTGACGATTGAAAACCTCTTCAACTACTTCGAAGCACGTATTCCTGCTGACTATGAATTTTTATGGAAGTTGCCTGGAATTACCACTCTTAAAATCTCTCTTTTCAACCTTCTACGCAATAATGAGTTGCCTTCACTTGTCGACTTGTACTATACTTACAGGTATTGTTACCTAACGATACGATCAATTAATACATTAATTGATCAAATTATACATTATGGATTTTTAATTTTCAGACCACCATTGTTCTTTGAAGATATCGTGCCACCGTTTAGTATGTTTGGAATAGTTATTGACGGAGGTCACTTCTTTACATTTGATGGGCGTCACTTTACTATGCCGGGATCTTGCAGTTATATCTTATCTCAAGATATGTTAGATAGAAACTTTTCTGTTGTCGCTAATTTCAATAATGGAAACCTTGCTAGCATCACTGTCACAGAACCTAAAGAAAGCATTACCATTAAATCTAACGGAAATGTAAGTAAAATTATATTTTCGCTCTGTAGATATATTTTTTTTAAGTGTGTGTATAGAACGAAAAAGTTCTTTCATATATAATATTATATATCGTATAAAATAATTTTTTTTAAGGGTATTGGAGCCAAGTTCTAATCTAAAAATTCGATTTCTTCAGTTTACTCAACAAATATTAAATTTTGAATCTTTCCCCTTTACAGAATTAATTAATTTTTAATTAGAATTATACGTACAGAGAGAAAAAATATCTACTAATTCAAATCTTTTTTAAGTAAAATGAAAATATTCAATTTTGAAGTTCGATTTTGAATTCTTCGTTTTATGCAAAAAGTATCGAAACTAAATATGTTTTTGCTCTGTATGCTGTTTTATATTTGAAAATAGATTAGTGCTACAGAACGAAAAAATATTTATCCATAATTTTCTTTGAGTAAAATGGAGAATGGGATTTTGAGCTTAACACTTGAGTCCAACACCCTTAAGTGAAAGGAAGAAATTGAATTTCTCAGCTAGATTCGTATTGAATACAAAAATTAATACAAAGTCTTGTCTATTTTATAGGTTCTTGTTAATGACAAGGCAGCAGAATTCCCAGCCACTACGGAAAATCTCAAAGCATTCATCGCACCACCTCTTATTGTTGTCAAGTCCAAATATGGACTCAGACTTACATGTAATAGTGCAGCCCCAATGATATGCAGCTTGCATGTATCTGGATTTTATCTAGGTAGATTACGCGGTCTTTTGGGTGATGGAAACAACGAGCCTTATGATGACTTTACACTCCCATCAGGCAAGGTGAGAAAAACGAATTATGAATAATACAAAAGAACAAAAGTTAGCTTTTCTGTAGATCTTTCTTAGATCTTTTTCTCTTTTCTTATTTATTTCTTTCTTTTCTTTTAGATCACAGAAAGTGCAACCGATTTTGGAAATGCTTATAAATTGGGTGCAAGCTGTCCAGCTGCAACCGCTGTAAAACACGGAGAAGCTCCTCGTGCATCAATTTGTACAGAGTACTTCTCTGGTAATTCACCAATGAGGTATGTTTGAAATATATAACAGATTTGGACGAGGAGTAATTTTAATCATTTAATTATATTATTTTCTTTAAACTTTCAGTTCATGCTTCAACCACGTAAATCCAATGCACTACCGACACGCTTGCGACGACGCTGTCAACGCTGGTTCAAAGAAAGGACCTTGTCTAATAGCTACAGCATACTATGCCACTTGCCGCCTTGAACGAGTTTTCATCAACACACCTGATGCATGCGGTGAGTTTTAAAATTTCATTTTTAAATAAATAAGAATTATTCAGAAATATAGTTTTAGTAAGAGGATATGATAAATGCTACACGTGATTTGCATTTGATCCTGGGCGTAACCACATGTTTGATAACTCTTGTATTTCGACGATTGAAATTTATTTTATTTATAATGAAAAAGATTATAAATTTACATATTTATACGACATAATAATTGATACCTTCTTAAGGGTGTTGGAGTCAAGTTCTAATCTAAAAATTCGATTTCTTCAGTTTACTCAACAAATATTAAATCTTGAATTTTTTCTTTCTGTAGAATTAATCAATTTTTAACTCGAATTATGCGTACAGAGCGAGAAAATATCCAATTCAAATATTTTTAAAGTAAAATGAAAATCAATTTTGAAGTTAGATTTTGAATTCTTCATTTTATGTAAAAAGTATCGAAATTAAATATTTTTTCGTTCTATATGCAGTCTTATATTTGAAAAAAGATTCGTGCTACAGAGCGAAAAAATATTTATTTATAATTTTCGTTGAGTGAAATGGAGAATGGAATTTTAAGCTTAACACTTGGGTCCAACGCCCTTAATCATTGAACGAAAACTCTGACAAATTACATGCACACTATTGTTATGCATTGAAAATATTGAAATATAATTTAACAAAAGAGGTGACTGATAAATTAACATTTTCCAGCTAGCTGCAAAGTGGGACAAAACGAGATAGCCGTGGGTGATGCATTCAGTGTGAAGATGCCCAAAAAGGAAGCTGACATCATTTTGGTTGTAGAACAGACTACTGATAATGAAAAGGTTTTCAAAGAATTAGTTACTCCTTTGATAACTGACTTGAGGAATGAACTTAAACAACATGGCATGACGTGAGTATTTTTTAAATTCGGAAATTCAAATTGCACATCAGCTATGTAATGATACGGTTTATCTTAACTTGTATTTCTTTTCAAGTGATGTCCACATCGGTCTCATTGGATTCAGTGAGAAAATGAACTGGCCAGCGCACTATACAACTGGTGGTAGTATAAACATTGATGGAGAAGTGAAGAACATCAAGTTTGACAAACTCGAACCCAAACTTACTTTACAGGTAATTTTTCTCATTATTTTGTTATTTTCAAAAGTGTTGGACTCATGTTCTACACAAAATTATATTTAAAAAGTGGCTATCACTACAAAGGGAAAAATGATCTACTTCACCGAATTTTGAGATTAAAACTTGAACCCAACACTCTTCAAGGATATTTTTGAAGCCTTATCTAAATTTGATGAATTATTTTGGACTAATATTTAATTATTTTCTACCTATATTCAGGATGCAAAGGAAGGTGATTTAGAGAAGAAACTGACCTATGCAAAACAAAAATTCGTTACGGAATTGGGTATATTCAAAGTAACTGATGCTTACGAAGAAGCTATCAGATATCCATTCAGAGCTAATGCAGCTAAAGCCATCATCGGAGTCTTCACTACACCTTGTGAAAAGAGTCCTCTGCCAATATCGGTAAACTATAAATAACAAAAGACCTTATAATCGTTTAGAAATCAAACAATTGAATTGACTGCATAATTTTCTTTTTTCAGATTCAACAGCTCAGGCTTCTCTTCGCACATAAAGTATACCAAGATTTGGGTCTCACCTATCACCATATGTTCTTGACGGACAGCGTTCAAGTTTCTGGTAAACCACAAAAGAACGTTGTTGGTTTTGATTATGACAGTGCTTACACCTTTGCTGATAGTAAAAAGAAACCTTTGGAAGGAAACACCGAGATGAAGAGCAATTTGGTTCTTACTGACAATGATGTTTGTGCAAACTTTGCTGTACAGGTAGGTTCACATTTTTACAATAGCATTAGTTGTAAAATTCAGAGCATGTGAATTGCAAAAATTAAGTTTTTTTTTTATAGTCTGGAGGCGCAGCGTTTAGTACACATAATTTCTTGGACGCTAAACCAAATCAGAAGAAACAGTTCATTCAAGTTGCTGCCCGTAGAGTAAGCGAAGGACTTGCTGACCTAGAACTCGAAGAGGATTGCGTGTGTAATAAATATTTCGGCGTTCACGCTCGTCCTACTTGCAAAGTCGTAGGGCGCAATGAGAAGGTTCGTATTACTTAATAAAATTTGAGAATGTGAGCACATTTAAAAATCGATTAATAATGCCAGTAATATTTTTTCAGAGGTCCAAAGGGTCCAAGTGATAGAAGATAATCACCAATTATACCTGCTATTTTTAATTAGATACTAGTGTTAATGTATTTGCTACAACTGCGTTACAATACTTTAATAGCACCCAAATTCCACTGACTCGTGCACTTCCTAAAGCTTTATTTATTTCAGGCAACTTAAAAAATCCAGATTTAACAAATCAGTATCATTTTATCACAAATCTGTAACAAAAGTAATTCTTGACATGTAAATATATGTATTCTATTATACTTCAGAGTGTAGTGCCTTATACTTGAAATAAAGAAACTTTAATTGTGCACGAGGTTTTCGATTTTGCTAAAAAAATTTACTTAGGATATTCCTGTATGATATGACGAAAACAATGGTGCGCAAAAGTCAGAAATGCATGAATTGACGATTTTGTAAGATGTGAATGTTTGCGAAAAAGAGCTAATAATAATTATTATTATCATTATTATTATTGTGTAGTTTTATTTTCTTACCATCACCTTTTTTTGAAATATAAATCTAAAGTATGCCTTAAGAAAAATCCTGATGGAGCGCATAAAGAATAATTACTTTTATGATAGATGTACCTGTGGAATGTTTCGTGTCTTATATTATCTATTCTTTGTACAAATCTGTAAGTTTTTATTACTATCGGGAAAATATGTAATTGCTTGAAGGTCTGTAGATGCGATATTACATATTATAGCTTCATTAAAAAAATTAATAGGATTTAATTTTGAAACAGCCATAAAAATGAATCAAGGAGCGCGAATACTTTTTATACGCGTGTTTTCGCTTCCTCTTTATATATGTACATTATACACATTCTCATAGTACACACACAAAACATATTTCGTTGCTTAAAATAAGTGAAAGTTTTGAAGGTTTTATATGTCATGTAGCATCTGCGTCAAAAAATGGAAAGTAACAAATATTCACAAGCGATATCACCCATATGTACGCTATTCTTCGAAACGCAATACAATATCTAGGAAAAATTGCAAAAAATTGCAAACAATTAATATTGTCATACTTCTAGTAATTTTTGAATATTATAGATATGCTACAGGAAAAATATTGTCGTGGAAAGCAGCAATTAATTTCGCAACCCCAATGTTTTGCCCCTCACGTAGACATAACTCGTGCAAAATGTGGGTTTGGCAGACTTGCTTTACCAAAATTGGTAAGCATATTAAACCTTTTTTAATTGTCGGGATGTTAATTAATAAAAATTTACATGATTATACTTTCTTCAGAAGAAAGAATTACAAAACAGCGACCCTTTAATTGTCAGACAAGCAGTAACCACTATAGCTGACCTTATTATTCGCCCACAGGAACTCTACCGCGCAATTGAATTGCAAATTCCCGAGAGGTAAAAAAAGTATAAAAATCCAAACTACTCGAAACTGAAATCTCTTCTACTCGTAAAATCTTTGTACGTGTTTATTTTTCACAAGAAAGATGTCCAACATTTTTGAATAATGAATCATTTGTTTTTTTTTGCTAGACTTGCCAATTTTTTAGTATCTAATGATTCGTACTTGAGGGAGAGAGTAGGAATGATATTTAAATCTCTTGCTGCTCAATCAATAGGACGAGATGTAATTTTAAAAAACATAAAAATTATTAACAACTTGGCCCAAGGTTTGCGCGATCGTTTAGCTGCAGTTCGAATTAGAATGGCTCAAACTATTGAGATATTGGCTCGTTCGTGGATAGGTGAGTCGAAATAAGATAAGAAAAGGTTTATCATCAGAAAATCCCACGGCAGGAATTCTTAGGAATTTTATTCATTGATTGTAATACTGACGCTAATTTTCCAATTTTAAAATATTAACAATGAAATTCCATTGATGACGTGTGTTCACGGAAATTTTAAGATTAGTATACGGAGAAAAAATGTGCTAATTTTACGGTACGATATTTTTTTAACTATTATGTTTCTTTATTACAGCAGCCGAGACGCTTTGTTCATACGACTTTGTGAATCTAATCGCTGATCTCATCACTTTTGAGAAGAAAGATATACTGGTAATGAGACATTGGCTAAATTCATTGAAAAAATTATTATATACACTCAGTGCATTCGAATTACAGTTAATAGTGAACTTTTTCTTTAGATAATTCACTTGGAAACCCTGTTGTCTTTCTTCAATTTAGATACTAAAAAGCATGCGATTGAAATAGGTGTTATTGAAAAATTAGTCTTGTTATTGGAAAGAAAAGATAAACAAATTTTAACAGGGGCATTAGGGTGCTTGGCTATGTTGTGTAGGGAAGATTTGGGTAAACAAAAAGTCATTGAGATGAATCTACTGTCAACTCTGAAGAATATGCTAAATGACGAAGTAAGTTTTCCAAGATCAGTGGATAAAATTTCTGTATATATAAATATTTTTTAAATTGTCTCTCTATATATAGAGACGTCCTATATATACGAAAGCAGTGAGTGTTATAGCATTTATTACTATCACTACACCAGGCAAGTTGAGGGCTATCGAATTGCAGATTATGTCTAGGCTTATACAATTGGTAATGGATTATCACAGTCGAGAATTGCAGCTTATGACTCTAAAGGTATACAAAATTCAAATGATTCAAACAATTCCATTATTCTTTCCTTTAAGGGTGTTGGAGCCTTATCTAATATAAAAATTCGATTTCTTCATTTTACTCAAGAAATATTAAATTTGGAATTTTTTCCCTCTGTAGAATTAATCAATTTTTAATTAGAATTATGCGTACCGAGCGAGAAAATATCCAATTAAAATATTTTTAAAGTAAAATGAATATATTGAATTTTGAAGTTAAATTTTGAATTCTTTATTTTATGCAAAAAATATCGAAATTAAATATTTTTTTGCTCTGTATGCAGTCTTATATTTGACAAAAGATTAGTGCTACAGAGCAAAAAAATATTTATTTATAATTTTCGTTGAGTGAAATGGAGAATGGAATTTTAAGCTTAACACTTGGGTCCAACGCCTTTGAAGAAATAAACTTTAATTAAATACTTTTCAGGGTGGCCACAAGATTCAATTTTTCAATCTCTCTGACATTTTCCTGACAAATTTCTTTTTCCCTGAAATTTCCCTGACTTCCCTGACTTGTAGCCATCCTGAAACTTTTGTATACAAATATATGAAGCTACATTTATTTTTTTATTCAGACTCTTACAAATATAGCCGAAACACCCGAAGGCAGAATTCAACTTTTAGACGGATACTTGGAACTCATAAAAGGCATAGATACTTGTAACTGCGATGATACAGCAAGGCAGAAAAAAATTCTTCTAGAGACGATTCAATGGGAACCGTAAGAAGTACTCTGAGAAGTTGAATATTTTAATTAAGCATCAACATTTCTATTATAGAAGGGGATCTCCCGTATTTGAACATATCAAAAATTATGTTTATTTGAAATTGAATCGTTTTCAAATATTCAAAATTGAATAAATCCGACCAAATAAACTTATAGTATGATAACGGTATAAGTTTTCAAATGGATAAAGTTTATCCCCCCCTCGCGCCCTTCGGTAGAAGAAACACTTTGTTTCTTCTCTCCACTTTTTTATACAGAAAATCCTTGAGTAAGAGCACATACAGATTTACAATTCAAAGGTTCTGAAGTACATAGCACGTCGAAGCAAATTTATGCAGCCAAGGTCAGCCAATATGAAGAGGTTCAATGAACGGATCTTCCGATCTTGATGTTTTCAAAGCTAAAAAACTCAAAATTTCTATTATTAGCATAAAATTATTGATAAAAAAAGACCTATATTTTTCCTACAAGTTTTAAACGAATAATTAATCGCATTCAAACGTATGAAACATAAAGACAGGTTTCTTCTTAACTTGTGTAATCAAATGGACTTATTGCTCATACTTTTATGTTAGAAATAAATATATCAAATATTACATGAAGGCATATTATTGTCTATATATAGAGAATAATAATTATACTGGTATATGTGTAGATAATTAGATATATGCAGACATGCAAGACGTAAATAGTAATTAATTTTATGGTTTTCCATATAACGTATGCGAATCTTCTTACAATTGCCTCTATAAAATCACTTTCTATTTGATCACTTTTTGTATATTTATATATTACATAAATAATAAATATTTAATCAGATATTTAAAGTTTGAGCAACTGAATAAATTAGCTTTTAATTTTTGATACAAACTAGATGAATTAAAAATAGATTTAGCAGATGGTTTAAAAAATACCAAGTGACAGAGATATAGTATTCACATTAATATATCAGAGTTAGAGATAGCCAAAAAAGAAGCTGAGAGAAATTCGTTGCAATAAATTTTGTAGATTTTTATTTGTAGTTAAGAGACTGGGACACGAGATCAAAAGAGGCTTTGCAATTTATTTTATCGCACAGAATACAGAAATGCATCTACGACTATTCTTTTATCGATAATAAATCGGCCTATAAGAAGATTTATATCTCTTAAAAGAAAATAGCGAAATGGTATGTCGTTTATCTGGAAAAGTGTAGACTCAAGTATATACTACTTGAACATTACTGATAGGAAGATAAACTCCAACAAATCCCGTATGCCGACAAAAGTACGAATATATACATAGGTATATATGCGCACCGATGGGAAGTTCCCAGTTTATTGGGTTTTCCGCAGATTTCGATCCGCTAGACGTCTGACATCATGCAATTGTCGTCATGGGACAAAGTGCATATAGAAATATTTAGTAATTTTACTACTGTAATTAATTATAAACAAAAGAATTAAAACAATATTCTGAAATCTCCCGAATGTTTAAATTACAGTAGTAATCAAAACTTCATAATATTTTAATTTCACGAGTTTAATTTCACAGTTTATAGCAACATTGCACATTGAGACGTATTGCATATTGAGAAATGAGCATTATAAAAACTTCAATTTGAAAAAAGTATATAACGCAATTTTATACAATTAGTAGAGAAATTAACTTCAAGTTTTTTTCTGTGATATTGATGTTTCACCGAGATGCGCTGAATCATTTCAATGAATTTCAGCGTCATACAAAACCCGTATATCTAATGCAAAGAGATAAGCAGCTCTCACTAAAATTGAGCTTCGCAAAATCAATATTTTTTTTCATTAGAGAGGCTACTTATTCTTTTAATCAAATATTTAAATTTGTATCTGGCCGTCTGTTATTTATCCAATTTAGTGTGTTATTCCAAATGATTAATTTTATACATTTACAGCATATTTACAAAACATATTTTTGGAAGATTGACTAATTTTCCTCATGAACAAGAAAAACCAAAATAGCTAAATATCACCACTGACAATAACATGAGTAAATTTTTTCATTTGCATGACTGGGAATCATGTTTGAAAACTGTTGCTTGTGATAAATAGTAATTGATGAATAATATAGCTAAAACTAAGAAAAAGTAAAGCAAGGTTCGATTCATAAACAATAATCTATGACCTAATAAATGGAAAATAATCGTTTTTGCTATTAGAGCTATTTTAGAAAAACGAAGTAGTGTACGCTTACTAGATTACGTTTCTATTTCTCATTGAGAGATTCATCCGCATTTCTCTATTTGACCATCAAGCGCAATGCACTGTCAGTCAATAGATGAGTCCTTGCATAGGACTTTCGATTAACCGCGCGTAATCAGGTAGTCTGTGCAAAAGCTAATCTTTAACAAGGTAATCCTTGTCTATCAAATCGCAGTGGGAGTAGTAGTGTGGGAAATGTGAGTATAAGCTTAATAGCAGAGAGCCAGTCACACTTCACAGTCATCCGCATCAAAGCCATCGTTCTTCGTTTTTCTGACACATCAGTAGGATCCAAGCTCTTGTTTGGATCACATCGAGTAACTTCTTCAGTCTTCCTCATGTTCGGATAGTTTCAAATTATTTACAAAAACAGTCTTATCACTTAAAATCTAACTGCATTTTTTAAACAATAAATAATGGAAAAGAACTCGCGTCTTTGAAAAGTTGAGGTCGTTTCGGTGCCAAGGGCACTTTCTTTTTTGGTGCCGATTTGAATATTGAGAACTCTACCAGCACCAAACAATAAGTATTAACATTTATTTGTCTCATTTACACGAACGAAAATCATCTTTGTAATTTAATTATTAAAAATAAGAAGAGTGTATTATTGACTGCAGAAGTTTACATAACATATTCTACATAACAGGTAATTGTTTAAATTTTAATAATTTTTTAACCGATAATTTAGATAAAATAAGATATTTGTTTTAAATAAATTAACGTAGATTAAGATTAATGTGAATGATCGATTAGAGCGATTTGTATATAAAAAAATCTTGTTTATTTTTTTCAAAAGTCATCGTGCCTCAGAACGTGATGATCTGATCTTTTTTTTCCATTTTTTTCATTCCGTTTGAGAACCTTAAAAAATACATTAACCTTTTGGTGATCTATACTGTTAATCATGACCTTGCTTTCTCATTCTTTTCATGTGCGAACATCTAGAAACACAAAAGGTCATAAAACAGACATCATTTTTGTTGCGCTTGACTTTTATCGTTTTAATATAATGACCTAACATTCGACAATAGATAGTCAATATCAATGAATGGCTCTGGAATGACAAAATCGTAAAAGTTATCATAGAATATGTTATTTTTCATATTATGTGCGGTTTATGTCACCAATTCATACATTTATTGTATGTGTGGAACTCCGGATGTAATACAAAACTCACAGAATTTAAAATTACTTCCTGCTGGCGAGAAAAATATTTATTTTGCGCTTATATTCATAGAGTTGATTCGAGACTAGATACATTATTCAGAATCTATTTTTAGTAAGTTTTATGGCTTCAGATTCATAGTCCCTCAATAGAAAGAGTGTCTCTGATCTCACGAAATCCTTATTTCGAACATAAAAACCGAAAACAAAATTAAAAAGTGTTTCACAATTTTTGGAATTCATCCAATCTAATATATTTTTCCAGATATGAAAAACTTTGTGGTATTATGTTGTGTGCTGGTCTGCAGCAGAGCACAAGTTATTATCTATCCAGATGAATATGACAGAATGTCTAAACCAGGTAGAAAAATTAAATATTTTATCCCGATACTCAATAATTTATATATTTCGAGCATTCATATCTATATCCGATGTAACTATCGTTCTAAATATAATTCTTTCTTTTTCAGCGACACAATATAATCAAGACAGTACAAACACTGTATATAATTCTCCTCCAGTAATAAATCCCTACAATATTTTACAAAACACAATGCGTCCTTTACATGATGTTCTTCCGCAGAACTGGACTGATCATGTGACAAATATTATCTCAAAGGGTATTACTAAATTTGCCCTAGACATGGACGAAGCAATTTATAAAACTAGGGACAATTTAAATGGTGACAGTAGTCTAGAGAACATAGTTTTTTCACCCCTTAGTTTGTCCGGAACTATGGCTATTGTTCTTTTAGCATCAGCAGGGAAAACTTTTGACGAAGTTGCTAAAATTCTTGGTCTACATTCAGGTGTGGATGTTTCTAGACACTCTGAAGTAGTTCATGAGATGTTTGGCCTTTTACTTTCAATGATTGATACGGATAAGGCAACTAATGGGGCTCAAGCCTCGTATGCGAATGGAATTTTTATTCAGGTAATATCTTTTGTCAGTAATATGTTTCCTTTAGAAGTAATATAAATAAAGTACACCCAATTTTGTCGGTATACGTTCAAATATAAATTTCAATCTATTTCTTCTATTTACTATCAGGATGGCTATCCAGTAAGGCCGGAATTCCGAGGAATCAACGAAAACGTCTACAAAAGTGAAATTATAAGTTTAGACTTTCATAATCATGGCGAAGAAGCTAAGAACGCAATAAACACATGGGTAAACGATAGAACTATGGGCAAAATTCCAAAAATTTTGTCCACTCTACCCAGTCCGGAAACAGATGTTATCCTTGCATCAGCTTTGTATTTCAACGGAGAATGGGATCAATACTTCATAGATTCTGCTACCATGAAGTTCGTTAATATCTAGTATACACCTTCAAATTAATTTTTGGTTTTAATTTTTGTTTTTTTTTGTTTTATCTATAATTTTTTTATTTTTAAATTCGAAACCTTTTACAGGAAGCCGTTTAGCATTGAGCCCGGTCAAACAGTAAACGTAGACTTAATGTATAATGGAGCCGATTACCCTTTCTATGAAGACAAGAAATTGGGAGTCAAAATATTGGGATTGCCTTACAAAACATTAGAGGTAAGATATAAATAATTCGATAGATAATTTTGAAGACTATAAAGCATTTAAAAGTTAAAAAGGGATAATCATCAACTATCTTTGCTTGCAGGTGACAATGTATGCTCTGCTTCCAAGTAAACCCGGAGCCGCTGCTTTGAGAGAATTCGAAAGAAAGTTGACCCCAGACATTCTTGAGAATTTAATTAAGAATATGCAAAATCAAACGTGCATTGTTGGCTTTCCAAAAATGGAGCTATCGAGTTCTTTGAGTCTGAAGCGTGCGTTCCAATCTCTTGGCTTGAACACGTTATTTGACCCAGTAAAAGCAGACTTGAGTCTTCTCTCATCAGGTTTAAGAAGCGCCCCCAACATGGAATCCTCAAAAATAGGTGGACGTGACCAGCCGATCGACCCTCAACTGCGACCCCAGGATGGCTTCTATTTTCCACCAAGAATAGGAGATAACGAGCAAGCAAATAAGACGGAGGCCTCGAGTTCCACCAGGAAAAATTACTTCAGGTATGAAGATACAAGTAGAGGTTACACTGTAGAACAATGGGCTAATGGTTATAACATCGAGAGAATTCCTAGAGAAAGACTTGAGAACCAAAGGAGGGAACGAGCCACACCAGCGTCTTGGAAGAAGGATAGGCAATCAAGGCAGAGTAGACCTATTGACCAAGACTTCCTCAATTTCCTCAACTCGCATAACTTGCCTACCTTCGGCTTGGATTCTCTCAGAAATTCACCAAATATCCAGAATCCGGGATTGTATGCAGGAGATGTTTTGCACAGAGTGGAAATCACCATAAACGAAAAAGGGACAGAAGCTGCGGCCGCAACTGGTGTGGCGATAGAAAGGACTGGTGGTCAAAAGAAATTTGTCGCTAATAGACCTTTCCTTTTCTTCATCAGGCACGAAAAAAGTAAACTAATTATGTTCTGGGGTTCTATTAAGACACCAACACCAAACTATCCGTTGAATTAGCTTAGTTCTTAATAGACTAAATGTAGCTGATAAGTTTTGCATACAAAGCCATAAAAAGAATAGTAATTCGTGTAAAGAAAACAGTACGTGATATACCTTGTTCATACAAGGCTGCTTAGTAGAGGCTTTTAAGACTTGGTGCTTTTGCTGCGAAGTATATCCGCGCATGTTGATTTGAGACTAGGAAAGAAAGTTATGTTATATTCGTAGGATCCATCTAAGTTTGAAAAACGCAAGAAAAGTATTGTACATTACCAAATAGGACGTATTTTTATCAAAGCTCCTGTATAGCATTTATAGAATTCTATAGAATTAGTATTCTATAGAATTGAAGTCATAAACTCGTTACCCGTCATTTATCTCGTTATACATTCCTACTCAAAACTTGGATTGAAAAAGTATAAAAGAGTGCAAAGAAATATTGCATCAATTTACCCCAATTTTTTCAACTTTTTATCTTTTAGATTTAGACTTATATAACTTCGGATTGTTAATACTTCTAATGCCAGAAGTGATTTGTTTTAAGAAGTTCAGTCATAAAAAAAACTTCTTTGCGGTTTATTTTCAATGGCATGTTCTTTCTTCATTTATAATTCATTATAGTCATTGGATGGTCTAGCAAGAGTAAAATCTAAAGTCTCTTCTGTGGTTAAAAAGCGTACGTCGCTATCCTCAGAGAGAGCTGAACCATTTGTACCTCTTTTACATCCTTTCCGTCCCTTAAGAATTACAAGTATAGCTACCACACACAGGCAGACACCAGCAAGAATTCCAATTAACGCGCCAACCAATCTAGTTAACCCTAACTTTGAGGCATCTGGATTCAGGTACTCGGAATTTTCGCTCGTAACGTGAACATCTGTAACATAAAACAATGATTATCTTTACAATCATAAATGCAAAGTGGCATTGCTATTTATTAAGACTGTCATGATTAAAAATGAGAATATAAAAAACCTTTGCAGTAATTATTATCTAAAACATTTATTTTACCTTGTGTTTCATTGTAATTATTCTTTGGAGTATCGACATCATCAATTGTTATGAAAGGCGGTTCTTTTCTCCCTGTAGTAACAGTCTTAAGAGTAGTTGGAGTTTTAAAGCTCTTACGAGTAGTACTTAGAACAATTATTGATGGAGTTGTGATTATTTTAACTTCCGGAGGTCTGATCGTTGTTTTTGATTGGCTGATATTTCGTGTGACGCTTCGAGCAGTTGTAGTAATTATTTTTGTCGAAATAAGCAATTTTTCTGTACCAGGAGTTTCTTCTTCTCGTGTAGTTATTTTAAGAGATTTTGTTGTCAGAATAGGAGTAGTTGTTTCCACAATATCAGTCATTTCACTTGGAGCTTCTAAAACACGATAAAGGGTGGAGAGATAATTAATCAAATTCAAATATAGCATGTTTACTGTTAATTAGTAAACATTAGTGTAGTATCAATTAGTGGTAATTAAATCCAATCACCTAAAACACAATACTCGGCATAATCCGGACAGCAAGTTGAGTTTTCTGCGCAATCCAGTGTACAATGACAAGCATCTGACAAAGCATCAGAATTTGTCTTATCCGGAAGGCCGTTTATACACCTTCCACGACAGCTTTGACCGGCGTTGAAAATTTCAATTTGATCTGTATATAAAAATGAATAGAGAATTAATTTCAGGTATATATGCTTGGAAATTTACTTTTCGTCAGATTTAATTCAATATTTTTTAATACCGTCATCGGATGCTGTAAAACTTGTGTTGTTTTTTGCAATACACTCATTGCCTTGTAAAATTGCTACATCGTCGATGGCCATATCACTCACATAGCCACTACCCCTTACTCCTTCGATTATAATCTATAAATACAACCATCTTTAAAATACAAGAAGTGTTTCATTTTTAAATAACTAATACATTTATGTACAGTGAATTCTCACCTGAAAATTGCTGTCGCTTTCTGGTAAATTGAATATTCCGTTTAACCATTGATTTCCCTGATTACCTTCTTTATTAAACATGAGCTTTGGAGTGGATTCCGCTTCCGGTTTAATGTATATTCGTAAAGAACCAATTGTGGCACCATACATGTGATACCTGTTAATAATATTAATTAATACTCATTAGCAATATTAATTAATATTATTTATCTCATTTTGAAAGGAAATAAAAGTATGTACCAAAAAGAAAAACATCCTGAGTGAGTTAGGGAGGAGTCATAGATAGGTGATATAATTCTGGCAGTATCATTTACTAGACGTCCGGACGCTTCGACGTAGAGATAATACCCTGACGAAAAGAAAATGTTTGAATATCTGCTTTAATTTTGCAAGAGATAATAACGCCAAAAAATTACCGCTATTTCCTGGACCCAATGTGTGGTCGTGCGTTGGACCTGTTCCAATGTGGGCACTCGGTGTTTCAAAGTTGTGTCTACGCCAATCAAAATCATGTTTCGGATCTTGTTCCCACCAACAAAGATCTGTCTTTTCAAAGTCACATGAGGTCGGTGCCACCTCGGCAGTATCTAACATTAAAAATATAATAAAAAATATAATATAAAATATAGTATAAATTATTACGTGGTTAATTGAATATAAAAAACTAAGGATGTAAATAAAAACCTCGGCAGTAAGGTGATGTGCTGTTCCATTGTCGACCATCACAATAAATTTCCCGCGAGCCAATTAATTTGTATCCAGGCTCACAGAAATACATTAGTATTGCCCCATTGTGTTTTGGGATAACTAAAGAATGATCTGGTTTAGCGAGTTCAGGACAATGTGAATCTGAAATTAAATTTCACGTAGTTGTCATCATTGGATACAACATAAATACGATTTTATAATTATTATGTGAAGAACGCTGATCAAATTAAATTAATAACAAAAATTTATTGCACACTTACTAACACATACGGGTATGGGAGTATCCCATTCTCCGCGAATACAAGTGGAATATTTATTGCCTACAAGAGTATATCCATCATAGCACCTGAATCTGACGATTCTTCCTCTACCTCTTGTGCGAACACCGCCATTCTGAAGACGTACCGAAGGGCATCTACCTGAAGAATTTAATATGTTACACTACATCCTCAAATTTTCGAGTCTCGGTACATTATCCCTTAGTTGTTAAAATAATTTCATTATTAGCATTTAATTATACACTTAAGCAGAAAAAATAAAAAAAAAGTACCTGTAACTTCCACTGCATGTGTGGTGCTCTGTAGTGATGCTAATATAAAAAGGATAGTGACGTACTTCATTATTACACAAACAGAATTTCCTGGAAGATGAGTATTTGCTTCTAACACTTTACACTGAAGATGAAAACACTGTATTTAGCAAAAGAAAGAACACAAATTCCTATATAATAAGCACATTATGAAATTTAATTAATTTTAAAGCTAATTTTTAATCACTGTACTGTTTAAACGAAGGTTCTTGAAATCAAAGTCGTTCACAAAGTTGTGAATGAATAGCTAAGAAAGAAATAGTTTGAACCTTTCTGTTTTGGTAGCGATGGTGGTACTAGCGAAGGCGGAGACACAGCTTCCGCCCGAAAGTCCATGTGATTGGTTTTTATCAGCTTCCGTTTTCTTATCATTCCCGGGCATTACCAGGCCTTGAAATGAGTTTCTTGTGTAGATATTAATATATCTAACATAATAGAAATATATCGCATCTTTGCAAGATTTCTCATATTAACTGAAAACTACAAGATGACTCTCTAAATTAGCTCAGCTTATTAGACCACAAATAAAGTTCACGTCAAATCTTTCTTTTTTTTTAACTCCGTGGTTATTTCATGTATATTAAATATATCAAATCCAAAATATTGACTTTTATTAACCATTTACATAAATGGTTTATGTATTACAGAAATATATACGTGCCTCCGTTATATTTTTCAGCATGTATAAAAAAAAAGTTGTAGAAACAAAAATGACTGATAATAAATTTGTAACAATACCGCCTGCGTATATTATGGCATAAACACATAAAGTTATTGATTGAGATAAATAATAAAATAAAATTTAGAGAATTTTCCCAAATTGTGTAAAGTAACATAATTTTCCTGTTAATCATGAGAAAAAAATTAATTTCCACTTCTTAACTTCAAATATCTTAACCCGTCATATACATTTGTGGCAGTCTGCCGTCATCAAAACCTAAAACTTGGACTCTGTGTTGCTCATTATTATTTTTAATAAACCTCACTTCCGGAACAGTTGCATTACCTGCTTTATCAATATGGTATCCCTGAGAATTAGAACGGAATGAATTTTGATGTGCCACAGGCGGCTGAGTTGAAACATTTTGATGACTGAATACAGTACCGGACGCACTGTTGGCACATTTCATACAAGATACAATTCGTGGTTGACTTTGTATGACTTTGCATGAGTCTTCGTGCTTATTAGGTGGAAAGTAAGCAATGTAAGGCTTTTTTTCATGAAAATAAACAGGTACTCTTCGTTGAACTTGCTGGTCACTTTCTATAGCTATAAACTTAATTGGTTGACTTGTTAGATGATGCGTTTGAGTGTTCGATGATGATATTTGGCCAATATTTCTGTTTCCATCGTAAACATCACTTGGTTGAATTAATGTCTGTGGGAATAAATTAAGATTTCCAATTCCATTCCTAATTTTCAAATCAGATGGCTGTCTTGTGATTAGAGTTTTCTCTGGTTCCACATGAGAACTAGTCAAATTTTGCAGCTGCGAGGGGTAGAAAGAAGACAAACAGTTGAATGGTAGTTGAGAATTCTCGTAACACGTTATATTTCTTTCACGTTTGATGTCTTGGAAATTCTCAGGGTAGCTTTGTGGTTCCTTAAAATAAAAATAAAAAATATATTATTATCAATGTTTACAAATTTATACAGTTTTATTAACTTAATATCTGCAACTTACCGACTGCAAAAAGATCACAGGACACTTGCTGGCTTGTTGATGAATTTCTTGTGTATTTTGGATCTGCTTTTTAAGTTGATCATCACGTCTCACTTGTGATTTGAAATCAGAGGAATTTCTTTGCCGAAGCATAGAATTCTGGTGCTCGATTGTTTTTTGACAGTCACGAGAAAATTGATAGGATGTTGTAGGGTCAAATAAATCCTCAAAATTTACGACATGTTTCTTTTTCCCTTCTGCTTTTCCAGTTGTAAAGAATTTACCAGGTGAAGAACATGGAACGATGGATTTTGCTTGTCTGCTTTTAGCTGCCATGAAGTCTAACTTAGATTTTAGAAGATGAGAATGTTTATCATGTGATGCTCTCTTCTTTATTGGAGTTTTCGGATGCGTTATCCAGTTACCTAATTTCATGGTCTCTCCAACAAAGATAGACTTGTTGATATCTTTACTTTCAGAATCTGTTTGACTCAAATTGAGTGGTGAAATTTGTGGATTCTCACAGAAAGCATCTTTGAAAGTATTTTGCAAAGATTTATTTGAACGACGAATAATGGCAGGGGAATACTTTGGATCTTGTCTAGAATTGACTTCCATACCTTTTTCGTAGTGTTTTTCAATAGTAATTTCGCATTCTTCTAGAAACTTTCTAGCCTTCGTGGTATTACCCTGCCATGATAACAAATTATTACCAAATAATTGTTTATCTTTTCTTGAATCAAAACTTTTTTGAGTGATTTCGGAGACTAAGCTTGTTGATGATGATGCAGTAGCCGACGATTCTTGCACTTTTGACCGAATTTCCTTTCTATGTTTCGTATGTTCTAATTTTTCTGTAGGACTGTTAGAAAGTCGCTTTACGTAAATCATGTTTTTCGGAAAATCATCAATATCATCGGATCTTAATTGAGAAGTAAATACTAGACAATTCTTGTTCAATTTTTTATGTTGAGTTTTCTCTTTGAGATTATTGAGAATTCTTTGGGTATCAATTGAATCAACACTACTGGACGTCGAAATATTTCCATTTCCTGAACACTTAGCTTTATTTCTCAGTAAACGTTGTCGATGTGAATCGGAATACAAGCACTTCAATGATAGTCTTGTTGTTTTCAATGGATCTAAAAAAAATTTCGTATTGTAATAAGGAAAAAATTCAAAATTTTTAGACTTAGATTTGTTTAGGTAATAAAGTGATACCTCTTTCAGTGCTCATAAAGCAGTTTTCAGGCGCTAATTGCTGTGAAACCGCAATACACATTTTTTTACACTTTTCTCTTGATAACGATTCATGATCAATAAATGAAGAACTCTTGCTTCCACAGTTTTCGTTATTTCTTCTTACTAGTTCAAGTCTCTTGTGTTTGTAATCTTCATCAGGAGTTGTTAACTTCAAGTTTCGTGGAATCCTAAAAAAATTATTTTCAGTTTATAATTTTAAAATGAAGCGGAATTCAGATATTTTTAAATATTGGCAAATAAATATCAGTAATGTTCGTCTTACTCAGTCGTTTCGTTTCGATATTTCCTCTGATTTGTTTTCAATGAATTGATTGATAGATCATCATCAGAATCTTCTTCCAACTTTTCGGTAGAACTCGAATCAAAATGCATTAAAACTTTGTTTAAGTCAGGTTTTTTGTCACTCTTTTCTGCTTTTGTACCCTGGATTAAACCGGTTTTTCGTTTATTCCTAGATCCAGAGAAAAACAAGGGAATAATTTATAAAATAAGTGATCATTATAGAAGAAATCAAACTTGTATAAAATTAAATTATCATCTTACTGTGGTGATTTTACCAATACTGGACTTTGTTTGATATTCTTTGAAATCTTTCGGTGTTCCGGTGATATCTCAGCCATTTTTCCATGTAAACCCTTCGCCACTTTTCTGCGAGAGAAAATTAAAAATTTTTAAATCTGAATAACAATTTAAGAACTTTTATCTTAACTTTAACAGTACAAAAACATAAAAACATACTCCGCCGTGGAATCATCGCCCTGAAGAAGCTTGAAAACATCGCCATTAACGCGTGCGTTGTCGGTCTCATTAAAAAATTTCTGTTCTGAAAGGCATTGAAGTATTTTTATATTTATTTTTAATGATTTATACAAAAATTGGACATCTATAATAATACTTAATACTTACTTCGACTCACTTCCTTGCCTCTCGCTCCGTTTTTAAATATGCCAATGAACTAAACAAAAAAAACATTCTATAATATTTTAAATTTTGCGATATTTTCAGCTTAATTGATATAAAAGGCAAACTATATGATTTTCTTACCGGATCGGCAAGAAGTTTTGAACATATTTTCTTCTGACCAGGTTTTTTTACATCTCCATTAGACTGAATGTTATCATCCTATAAAAAATTCACAATTCCGTTCTGATTTTTCAGTTCATTAAAAAAAAATTTCGTAAACCAGTACACATCTGAACACTAAAAATAAAGTACATGGAAGCAAGAACTTTACTAGGTTTCGCTTACATCTGATTATTGCTTATTCATCATAAAATATGCAACAGAATATTGCAGAAAGTACTATTAAAAATTCTACTACATACATTCTAGCATGTTCTTAAAGCCAGGGATTAAAGGCAAATTTGTTTCAGTTTTTCGATTTCTACGGATTAAATTTAAAGTATCTGCTGTATTAAATTTTCCAATACAAGAAAAATGAAATACTTTTCAAATAAGCGATTCTCAAAAATGATTATTTACGATGTGATCTTATAGATTTTTAATCATATATAATTGCGTATCTATTTTGAAGGAATCCCTCAGAGAGGAATATCGATAGAACGTCCCACCCTTGTCCTAGAAAATCCTGGGGTTTGCTTGGATGCTTGTGGGACGTGCATTTCACGTTCCGAGACCATCCTGGGCTATCCCATATATGGATCCCGAAATTTGCACCTTCCAGAATATCCTAGGATATAGATGGGATATCTATAACCATCAATATCGCTTTGCTGTGTGACATGTCCTTAAAAAAGGCATTTTCTCAATGAAGTTTTGCTATAGTTCGTCGGATTTTCTCAAGAAAAATTGGTTTTGAGGACTTCTTATAAAGTCGGCTGAAAACTCGCAAGATATCACACAGTTATGTGGTTATATGTCTAACAAACCATAAAATTACAAAAACCACTTACGATATCTTGTCTCCTTTCGGCAAATTCAGCAAGAATTTTATCAAACGACGTCTTCTGTGCTTTAACTTGGTTTGGATTCTTCCTCTGTGCAAAAGTAAAGGTAATACTATTTTAAAGTAGGATCACGTGAAATACATAAAAAGTACTGCAAATTTTTAGTGAACTTACCATAGCTTGCTTTTTTTTGACGACTTGCTGACGAAGATCGTCCAAATCCTTCTTACGTTTTTTTCTTTTGAGGCCTCTTTGCAATACATTTCGAACTGACCTTTCTTTGTCTGGATTAACCAAGCCTTTGGAGTTTTTCCCCATTTTGAGAAAATTAGAAGTTTTGTGCACATAAAGATTTTGAAGAGAAAAACTTGAAGCACTTAACCTAATAATATAGATCGCATCCAATTAATAAATAAATTTTTTCACTAGCAAATTGTTCGGAGCTTTATATATACGTTAATATATTTATTCTACAGTAAACACTCATTTATTGTCATAATTGAAGTTTTAATCGTTCCAATATTGATTAGATTATAAACAGTTATAAAAATAATAAATTACGATTACATCCAGGCATTTAATCACATTAATCTGCATTAATCCCCAATTAATCCCTGCGACAATTACGTGAAGTACGTACATTTACGCGATTTACCTAATCATCTTATCACATTTTACGTAAGCTACATAGATGTAAACAACATGTCATATATTTTTGTTGAAAACTAAAAAGAAATTTCAAAAAAGTATATTTTGAAAGCAATCGTTTGAGCAAAGATATGAGAGTGAAGTCCGAAATCTTTAAAAAATGTTTAGAAAGGTTTATGCAATTATAAAATAATGGATCAAATGGAAATTATATGGAATTGATGGAATTCAAAACATTGTTTACATAACAGTCTTAGCAGTATTAGTTCTGGTATAGTGAAAAAATGCTTTTTATTCTGCTTTTTAGGAAAAAAAAGATATTTCCACAATGTTGGTCACTTTTTTTATCTATGTACATATATACATAATGTCATAATGCCAAAAGTTAACTGAGTAAATTCACCGGCACCATAACCTTAAATTTCTGCTCTTTTTTTTTTTTGCTGTGGAGATTGATTAAAAATATTAGATCATTACTGATTCTAATGTTTATAAATCATGTTTTCAAGTTCAAAATTGTATGTGAAATTGTTCTGTAACCATTTTTACTGAGCAATAATGCTTTAATCCGATAAATCAATTTAAAATTATTACAGCCATGTGTTCTAATTTCATAATTTACAACTTAGTTCATCAAGTCTTTAATATTTCTGCTTCAAATAATTTATCAACTTTAGTTCAATGAGTATTAACTTAAAATGTATAATCGGCTTAGATCCACTTGCTTATTCCCATTGAAGATAAGCTTTATATAAAATCAATAGTCAATTACATAGTCAATTAGTACTTTACCAATTTTTAAGTCACCAAAATCCTACATTGAAATGAGCTTTACATTTTGGAATCAATATTTAGATTGGACAGATTTTAAAGTCATAGTCGTTAGAAAAAAAAGAAGATAAAATTTCCAATTAAGATTGACCACTTAAAATGATAAAATCAACAATGAAACTATAATGGAACAAAATTAGATCGCTAAAGCCCGATGAGATGCAACAGCATGATATTCATCGATTTTCTTTTTTTGTTTTATTAAACAAAAAGAAAAGAAAATTAGGATCAATAAAAAATACGTATCCGTGTTATTGCATCCGGTAGTTCAATTATATTATGTTATATTATAATATTATATTATTATACATATTATCTTCTAAAAAAGTTGTTAAAAAACATTTTACCCCTCAAAATTATTCTTTTGGATATCAAAAAGATCCCTGATTTTTTGTAAAGTAAAAAAAATTTAGCGATCTCGCAAGCCCGTTGTTGTTAAAGACAATACTAATTTGAAGACCCCTTGCAATTCAAGGGAAAGGGCTGCAGCTCCTTTAGCTCCATTTCCCATTGTTCAGTCTTGTTGAGTGGTTATAATAAAACGGTTCAGGGTGTGACCCTTCGAACCTTTTCTAGGGGTTGAAATATCTTTAGGAAGAAAGGTGAAAGGGTCCTCAAGTGCCTTCTATTTCATCACCCTCCTAAAAATCTCATCAAATGTTTACTTTTTTTTTGTGTAAAAATATAATACAAATTCTTTAATTTACAGGCCTCCCCTGCCGTTTAAATTTTTCATTTTGCTGGTAAAATGAAAACATTCAGACGAGAACGAGTTGAGAAGTTGAAATTGAGAAAAATCGTGATTCTACAATATTATCCATAATACCTATAATCGAAGGCAGTAAGGTCGAGAAGTAGAAATAGAAAGGAAATCACAAACAGTATATTTGAACCGAAATACCGCTCGAAACATTACGTTTTAATTTACTGACTGAGAGGTAATAATCCATAGCATTTTCGAAGAGTTATCTTTGGTACATATATATACAAAGATCGTTTTATCCCATTTCTGACTGTTTCTGACATTTCTCGGCGCAGAAGTATCGCCAGGAGCGAATTGGAACAAGGAGTAGTACGATGGGGTGAAAGCTCAGGAGGATAGAGTGAGGGACAGTGAGGGAGGAATGTGGAGAATGAGAGAGTTTAGGGGTTTGCAGCTTCAGGGTAGCTTTCAAGTTCGGTGAACTACCGTGTGAGGGCGCTGCTGCGCAGGACCACCCCTCATTCGCATTACATCCAGTAAGAGCAACGTTTCGTTAGATGTGACCTCTCAACCTCGAGGGAAACCACCCCCAATGTCGGGTAGCAAGCGGGAATCAATGAAAGTGATCAAATAAAATTTCTCTACCCGGTCCGGTTATTAATACAATTAATAATTCAAGCTAAGACTTCGCATAAGAGACTTGAGGAATCTGTTTGAAGAATCTTGGATAACGAAAGATAAATAATGATACTTCCGTTTTCCCAGTGAGGGTTCGTGAATATTTTGGTTACATTGGGTAGCCGGGTTACTAAAATCAATTAAGCACAAAAGGACACAAATGCCTGATCTTTTTTTCATCGTAAAGAACAGTTGAATAATTCGAGTCGACAGTACAATAAATTGAAGTCATTCGGGAATACGCAGGATCGATTTTACTCAACTTTACTCTTATCGACCGCCATGAGAACGTGAGTGACCGTCTTTTAATGGGGTTGCTTGCTGCTCCCTGCACAGCGAAAAGTGTTATGTTTTTCATAATTAAAAACGAATCGTATCTAAACAATCGTTTTTTAAGCGCTATTTTAACAACGAAATTAAATATCGTGAAAGTGTTTCTCTATATTAGAAACGAAGGATAATATCTGAACAAGTGTTTTCGAAATCAAAATCAGTGCGCACTTTTGTTCCGTTGATTATTGTTATTGGCGGTGTAAACCTGCATGCTCAAAGACTTTTGAAACAAAACAAAAATAAGAATCTCTTTTTTTTAAGGTAAGATAATGAAAAATATAATATTCATTCTACGCATTGCAAGAAGTAAACTATAGAGAAATGTTTTTTTTTGTCATGTCCAATTTTGCCTATAGAGATTATATCACGTATCTATAAAATCGTTTTGTTTATCCTCTGGGTATTTCCTTTTCCGCATTGTGGGACACATAAATATTATTGCAGATAGGAAATCGTGGGTTATTATTTTAATCAGCAACATTATTCAAAACTAGTAAATATTAAAAATAATATTATTTTGATATTACTTCATATCTTAAACTCTAATTATATATATTTATATCTCTTCAAAAGTAATATTCTCATTTATTTTCTAGTCTTACATTTTTAAATAGTAAAATGCAAAGGCATAACAACTTGACTTCAATACACCTCGGGCTGGCTATTGCATACTTGTTCTACTGCGTCCGCGTATTCCAGAAGCGTTTTTCCTGATAATAAAAACATATATAGAATTTATGAAATATATATAAAATATAGTATCGCAAAATCTCTCTCTTGACTTGTGACCAATTGACTTGTGTCACAATTATGTCAAGTGAATGAAGCTGATCTTGATATCAAGTGGTTCACATAGTGGTGACATACAAGTGGTTCACTATTGATATCAATAGTGAACCACTTGTACGTCACCCTATAAGAATATTTACACTTTTCCATCACTAGGTATATATGCTGTCTAAAACAATGTAACTTCATCAACTTTATTGGATTCTTTCCCACTTGAATATGTTATTTGTGAAGTAATTTGTGTCCTGTTTCGTCTGTACTACATTAACTCCTGACCCAGTGACCGGCACATGCTTGAAGTGAGGGTATGCCATAGGTTACTGACCGCTGAGTTTTGCCAAATAGTGCATTGGAGAACCAGCATTTCTCCTCTTGTCATTCCGCTCTATATACACTGAATTGCTCGAAGCGACCTTAAATGTGTTTCCTTAAAATTAGTCAAAGAGGGGTGGGTTACCCTCATTCCGAAACTCTCCAATTATATGAATCATAATCATAATCATAATTCGTAGAAATTTCACAGGAAATTACTCTCTAAAATTGCTCTCTCGATAAAATATCTAATTAAAATATTTTTTAAGTAAAATGAAGATATTCAATTTTGAAGTTAGATCTTGAATTCTTCGTTTTATGTAAAAAGTATCGAAATTAAATATTTTTTCCCTCTGTATGCAGTTTTATATTTGAAAAAATATTAGTGCTACAGAGCGAAAAAATATTTATCTATAATTTTCGTTGAGTATAGTGGAGAATGTAATTTAGAGTGTAACACATGCGTCCAACGGTCTTAACTTTTGCGGTTTGGATATAATATAATACTTTCAGGGAAACTGCGAATTGGAACAGAATCTTTTTCAAGATCTCAATCTTCTCTAAATATTTTCACAAAGAGTCATAAAAAGTTATGTTACACTCTAAAAACTCGTAGTCATCGTAGCTTCAGAACTTCTCAAAAGTTTCTGCAAATAATACATAAAGCATTCCTCTGACGTCGGTATAAAGTGAGCGGATCTAATTCAGAAAAGGGGGATTACGGTTCTACGTATATTATGCAGAGTACATATTCATAATAAGAACGTCTTGTGTTTTTCCCCATTTTGAACTCAGCTTGACGTTTATGTAAGATGTAAAGCTTGGAAAATAATAGTATATTCAATCCGCTATAATTTATCACCGAAAAGTTAGTCGATTTATGTTATGCAATAACATAAATGTTAAATTCATGTTAATTTATGTTTTTTACAGTGTTTTGGTACTTTTGAATTTACTCTAGCATATAAACATCAGACTGGCGTCAAAATGATATACGGCTCTGCGTAAGTCCTCTTCGTGTGAGTACTTTTGAAGAGACTATATTACGGAAGAAGGATATTGTGCTAGATTAGAGTGCTGTGCACATAAATCGGATCTAACTTTTGCAAGTTTTATGTTTCTGGTTTGTTTTTGTAGCAAGATGACGTTAAAGAAGGGATACAATTGGGTTAAGTTGCCTCCCTTCTCTTGGCTACTCACCCTCTTTGCAACTTTCATCAAACTTTAGCTACCATAACAAACTCTACCTACTTGCACTGTACTTTATTTAAATTCAAATTTTTTTTTGCAATTTATATCATAATGAGAATTCTGATCTCAAAGATCAAGCTTCCAGTTACTTTTCTCGAGTTAATAATTAATGACAAACATATATAGCTAGTCTGTAGGGCGAGCAAACAAACGACCCTTTATTTTTTGAGTAGGGCTGTAAACCCTTGAGAACCCATAGAAGATATACCTACATTTCTTTTTCTCACGCCTTCAGGGAGTAATATTTGGAGAATTTTCAAGAGGTTTGCTACAAACAAAAAGAGAGAATTACGCTTTTTAAATAACTTTATTTTCAAAGAGGAGGATTTATTGATTTCTTTTGCGACATAAATAAACACACCCTTTTATTTTCATCCCTGTTGTTAAAGCACGCATATCGCACATATATTTGTAATATGTAAATAGAAATATATAATACAAGTTTGATTTATTTGGTAATATAAAGTTTGCTTTTGATGATGATAAGTATTGTCGATTTCCTTGCTGAAATTATTGATTTTCCGACACGTAAGAAACACGCTACATTCGTATAAGATCCTAGCGTGATATAACAAATTATGTTACTATGCCAAGGCTCAACCTTGATAAGCTACACGGTCATCCATGAATACTGAATGAGTGAAGCTATTTTATTACTTAAAATACTAGTTCCATTGTAAATCTCCAAAAGATTGTTCAAATACACGTAATTTTAGCTCTATTTGTTCAACTTAAATATAAAACTTTCACGAGACTTATCAAATAATTTTAATTGAGTAGTAACTTCTGTACTGAATCAACGAAAACTTTTTTTGTTTCAGATTTTATACGTCCAACATACACGATTATTTCTAGAAAATTATACTATCCACAAGTAACTGGAATCAGAAAATAAATGAAGAAGAACTGTACTACTGAAAAACTGTAGAATAGGGATGAAAATAATATACATGATGGACGGACGTTTTTAATACCATGAGTGAATTTTTTCTTCTCACGACACAATTAACACGAATGTGGAAGCCAACTTTACCCACAAATGGAGGTGACAATTATTCCAGGAGTAAAATAGGAATATGTGCTCATAATACTAAACTATGTGACTTAAATATGACTGTTTTAATCGCATGAAAATCGTTTATTAAAATTTCCATTCTAAATTAGTCTAAAGTGCATTGTGAACAGTTTCTTCGCAGATAATATACACCTGGGTGTTAAAGTCTTGATAAATTAATATTAGCATGGTTTTGAATTCCAATAAGAGAAGAAGACATTGCAAAAAGGAGTATATAGATCGAAGATCGAAACGCATACGAAAAAACATTCAGACAAAGTATGCCCTGCTCTCAGTAAAAACGGAAGAGATGCTCATAGGAATTATCCGTTATGAAGAAGAAGGAGGATCCTGATGATACCTTTTTGTCGAACTCTCGAACGTATCACAGTGAATGTCTTCACGATGAGAATATTACAAAGTGATCGTCGCGTAGTTCAACAAATAACGAGAGTGCAAGGCTTCCTGTGATGTCTACTAAAATTCGAATTTATTGAAGTAATTATGTGTTACGATGTAAACTGCAGTATAAGAATTCGCGTATGTGACGCGATACAAATGAAATGAAAGTGACGTGGAGAAGTACAATGATGGTATCATTTCGGTGAGAAAGTAAGATAAAATCGTAAAGAGTGGTCTCGGAAATGGCCACCTTTACGCGAGGACGTCACCAATTGCGGCCTAGGTGGCGACGTTCACGTACATACCTTTTAGCCCTCATTTTGTGCCTGAATGTGATTTTAACGTGCAATGGTCAAAAGCCTATTAACCTTGGTGGAGTGAAAAGAAGAGACTTGTACATCGCAGGATTTTTCCCTTACGGAAGGCACGTTCCTGAAAGTCATGTAGGACGTGGGGTCATGCCATCCGTTAAACTTGCTGTCGATCATATCAACGAGAATCCTACCATTCTCAGGAATTATCGATTGCACATGTGGTGGAATGATACCGAGGTGAGTTGGAAATCAATGAAAAAAGTATAAGTATGGTGTATTTGAAAATATGTATATTTCCACAGAGCTGTAATTATGTTTCAGGGTGTTGGAGCCAAGTTCTCATCTAAAAACTCGGTTTCTTCATTTTACTTAACAAATTAAAATTAGAGTTTTTTCCCTCTGTAGAATTAATCAATTTTTAACGCATAGAGGGAGAAAATATGTAATTCAAATATTTTTTAAGTAAAATGAAAATATTGAATTTTGAAGTTAGATTTTGCATTCCTCGTTTTATGCGAAAAGTATCGAAACTAAATATTTTTTCGCTCTGTATGCAGTTTTATATTTGAAAAAAGATTATCGATACAGAACGAAAATATATTTATCTTTAATTTTCGTTGAGTAAAATGGAGAATGGAATTTTGAGCTTAACACTTGGGTCCAACATCCTTAATGTCTTATTTGTTGCCATCTCCTAACAAAAAAGATGAGTTACGTTAGTTCGACAAGCGACAAGTTGCGCGAGTTTTTAAATGGACGTATAAGTTTCTAAAGTTGTAAAATTTTTAAAAAAGTTGAGATAATTTAGATGAATACTTGTTAACGCATTCTCTATTTTGGAACATATGAACAATGTTATTTCACATTTAATACCTCATTTGTATGAGAAATGAAAAGAGTTCTATTTGGTGCTTTGAACGCACCCTTGTTAATTCTCCGCGTTTCTTAACTACCCCTTGTCTCGCAAACAAGTTGGTATTAGACGAATTTCTTGTATAAGTGCCAATTAAAAAAATAAACCGTGAATTCACGAAAGTTGTGCGAAACCGGTGCGCAGGAGTGACTGGGTTTTTGCAGGGAAGCATTGTATTAAGCGAGTTTACCCGGGCGATCGATACTGCATAGCTACTGAGTCAAGGTGAGCTGCTTCGCTACATTACAGGATTAGTATGTTGAGATAAATGAGTAAATTGACATTGTTATTATTGTAATGACAAATACTTAATGACTATTTCGGCGGGATAGGGATTATATTTCATGCACTGTAAATCCAAAAGATATTTATCTTATACACGTCCCTATTATTTTTTCATTAATCAAATACTGTAAGTGCATCAAGGAAAACACGTGGAACTCTTCATAAAATTTAAAGTAAAACATGAGGACTGTGTGACCATTATAAAAACATTTCTGGATAAATGCAAATGAGGTCAGATAAATTAAGATCTGTTTCATCTCTTTTTGATGCAGCAATCAATTTTTTTTCTGAAGAAGAGCGCCTTTTGCGTCATCGAAGGTGTATATATTATAAACTGCAGAAATTGAACTACAGAACTTTTTTTCCACGGAACTAATTTGCATTTGCGTATTTTCTAGTCGGGAAGGTAGTTGCGGCGGATTTAAGTATCATGAATTATCCGTCCAACTCCTTTCCATCTGGATGATACTTTTCTACCTGAATATTAAGGATCAAGATTTGTCGCTGTCTATTAATAATGATCGACAACGATTTATTATACTGTTGCCTATATCCATAATCACTTTATCACGTGATCATTCAAATAGCACGAAAGCCCAATAAAAATGAAATAGTTTTTCTTACAACGTAATCTTTTTCCCATATGTGTATCCAAGTTCTCAAATTATGTTTGCGTCCTGCGTGTCGCAGCTTGTGTAGAAAATTTTTACTGTAAATCAATAAGGCCAGAACGTTTAGAGGGACAAAAAAGGTACAATATGGCGGTATAAGATGAGAAATTATTATTTTGTTTCACATACAAAATTCTATTTCGAGCTTCCCTCGAGAGCCATGCTGTTACACATTTTTTATTCAGTCGCATATTCATCATAAAAAGTGTATTCACCTGTGTGTTTCACCTGTCTCATTAAAGCAAGTCTAAACTTCTTTCAAATATCATCTATTCAGAAAACCCCAAATATCATATTTTTTATCCAACTTTGGGATTTATAGCATTGACTGTGACATATGAACATGAAGAACCCTTTTCTTCTTTCTTCCATATATTTATACCATCAACTAAATTTAAATCGCTTGAATAAAGAGTATAATCAATATCGTTTTATTATCCATGTCTGGATGAATGTGGATCCGAGTAATATTATACGTAACGTAGAGAAGGCCATCGCTTCGTTAAAAGCTTACAGTAAAGGCCATATATTCTCTCAATCTAAATTAGTAAGAAGTTACTAATGAAATAATGCTGATTCGTTTACTAATTCATTCTAGTAAGAATTTTTACTATTAATTAGTTAACAAATACTAATCCATAATAATTTCTTATTAATTCAGGTTGAGAGATTATGCATAAATATATATATATATATACATACCTCACCCGCATTCAGTTCTATTTCACTCAGGATTTCGCGACCCGCAATGACCCTTTTTCATATTTCACTTCTTTTATCGTGCGCTGCACGGTTTCATTTCACGGTCGTTATCCTTTTTCTCACTCAATATCCCTAGAATTCTTCTTTCTCGTCATAGACCATCAACTTCTTCCAGTGCAAACCTGAAAATTAAAAACATGGCCTACAGCTACAACTTTATATCAGCGTTTCACACACTTATCACTATCTTTCGTATTATACTTCTTTCAACTTTTCCAAACATATTGCAAACTGCATTTACAATAACAATATTATATGACACTTTTTTGATGATCGAATTAAAAAAAATACTGGTCATTACGTTAATATGTTTTATTTAAATCTTAAGGGCGTTGGACCCAAGTGTTAAGTTCAAAATTCAATTCTCCAGTTTACTCAACGAAAATTGAAGATAAATATTTTTTCGCTCTGTAGCACTAATCTTTTTTCAAGTATAATAGTGTGTACAGAGCGAAAAAATATTTAGTTTCGATCCTTTTTGCATAAAACGAAGAATTCGAAATCTGCCTCAAAATTTAATATTGATTAATTCTGCAGAAAGGAAAAATTCCAAATTTAATATTTATTGAGTAAAATGAAGAAATCGAATTCTTAACCGAATCTTTAATATTTTAAATATTACTTTTAAATTTTTATAGCACAATAAACGCATAGATAGTTTACCTTCTTGTTCATTTTCTACTTTACAGTGCAATGCTGCCGTTGGAGTTAAAGCATTTTTTGATATGATGCATAGCGGACCACACAAATTAATGCTCTTTGGAGCTGCGTGCACTCAAGTCACGGATCCAATCGCGAAAGCATCCAAACACTGGAGACTAACGCAACTTAGTTATGCAGATACACATCCTATGTTTACTATGGACAGCTTTCCGAACTTCTTCAGAGTCGTACCATCAGAAAATGCATTTAATGCGCCTCGTGTAGCTCTATTGATGCAATTTAATTGGACGAAAGTTGGTACCATTTATCAGAACGAGCCTAGATACGCTCTGGTAAGCAGAAAGAAAAACTTGCTTCACTTTCTTGAATTTTTGAATGGTGAGGATTTATAAGAATTTTTATTTCCAGGCTCACAACAGACTTGTTGCTGATTTAGATTATAACAAGCTGGAAGTACTTGAAACGCAAAGTTTTTCAATGGAAGTTACGTCAGCTTTAGAAAAATTAAAAGATAAGGACGTTAGAATTATTTTAGGTAATTTTAATGAAGGATGGGCTCGAAGAATCTTTTGCGAGGCTTTCAGGTATATAATATATAGTTTAAACTGTTAAATTCTTTTGGAAGGAAAAATAAATCAGTTTCACGAGGAAAATAATTTTCGATTTCAGGCTTGGCATGTTTGGTAGAAAATATCAATGGGTTATCATGGGGACTTATGGTGAAGAATGGTGGCTTCGTCCAGGTGGTGGCTGTGCGCCCTCGGAATTGTCTGAAGCATTACATGGGACAATTTTAACAGACCTCCTTCCTTTAGCTACTGACCAACAAATAACAGTTTCCGGTATTGTAAGTATTTTTTTGCAATTTTTTGTGAACAATTACTTATCTTCTCGATATGACTTTTCCACAGACACCAGAAGAATATAGAGTTGAATATGACTCTAGAAGAGGTACTGAGTACTCGAGATTTCATGGATACACGTATGATGGAATTTGGGCAGTTGCTTTAGCAATCCAGCATGTGGCAAGAAGAATACGGCATTTTCGTCGAAATCAAACTGTAGCAGATTTCAGATACAGAGATTACTTGTGGGAAAAGCTCTTTTTAGAGGCCCTCAGGAATACAAGCTTTGAAGGTGTAACTGTAAGTAAAAAACTGCTAATCCAAGTATTTAAATTTAATATTTCTAATCAAATGTGTGATAATTAATATTTATTTTTTGCAGGGGCCGGTTCGTTTCTATGATAATGAAAGAAAAGCATGTATTCTGTTGAAGCAGTTTCAAAGTAAGAAGAAAATTCTCGTATTTGTTCTTGTTGACCTTTGAAACTATAATCCTTGAAGTTGTTACATGTATTTTCTTTTTGTGTTTTGGAAAGGTGGAAGTGAGGTCAAAGTTGGAGAGTACGATGGCGTTTCAGATAATCTCGATCTAAGTAGAGGTCAACCTTTGATGTGGCGTGGTAGATCACCACCAAAGGATCGAACTTTGCATATAATTGAACACTCAACAGTCAACATCAAGATTTATGCAGCGCTTGCGGCAGCTGCTAGTGTGGGAATCGTGATGGCAGTTGTTTTTCTTTCAATTAATATAAAATACAGAAATCAGAGGTCCGAGCTTTTTATTTATGAAAGGAAAGTCAAACAAAACGATATTAAAGTAATAACCCTGACATTTTTATTTCTAGGTACATAAAAATGTCATCACCCCATTTAAATAATCTTATTATTGTGGGATGTATATTAACGTACAGTAGTGTCATTTTTTTGGGACTGGACTCACAATTATCAAGTGTCACCGCCTTTCCATACATATGTACCGCCAGAGCTTGGTTACTGATGGCAGGTTTTTCCTTAGCCTTCGGTTCCATGTTTTCTAAAACTTGGAGAGTTCACTCCATATTCACAGATGTAAAGCTCAATAAAAAAGTAAGGAGCTTAATCTAGTTTTATTCCCACTGAAATAGAATATTATATTCTGCGGAATAATCGGTAATTGGTTTTACAGGTAATAACAGATTACCAGCTGTTTATGGTTGTTGGGGTATTACTGTTTATCGATTTAGTAATTATGACAACATGGCAAGTAGCCGATCCCTTTTATAGAGAAACGAAGGAAATGGATGCTTACGTAAGTAATTTTGATTAATTCTTAATAATATTGCACATGTAGTTAAGATTAATTATTAATAATCCTAAATTTAGCCGCATCCTTCAAACGAAGATATCATGATTATACCGGAAAATGAGTACTGTCAAAGTAACAGAATGTCAGTCTACTTAGGAAGTATATACGCTTACAAAGGTCTATTAATGGTAGGTGTATAATTAATAATAAATGACAAATGTTGGTTCTACAACCATATATCGATTATATTCTAGATTTTCGGTGCATTCTTGGCCTGGGAAACACGACATGTCAGTATACCAGCATTAAATGATAGTAAATACGTAGGCATGAGTGTTTACAACGTTGTAATAATGTGCATCACGGGAGCAGCAATTAGTATTGTCCTAGCTGACAAACAGGACGCCATGTTCATAATGCTGGCGGTTTTCATCATATTTTGCAGCACAGCCACTTTGTGCCTCGTATTCGTTCCCAAGGTATAATTATCAGTTATTAGGTATTAGGTATTAAATTTATTAGGATAAAGTGGTGCAGTGTAATAATTCGATTGTTTATTTCTCAGTTAATAGAATTGCGGAGAAATCCTCAAGGTGCCATAGATAGAAGAACAAGAACAACTTTAAAGCCTATGTCGAAATCACGAAAGGATTCTACAGTTAGCGAATTAGAAGATCGACTTAAAGAGATTACGACGACAAATCAAAAATTTAGAAAACAACTTCTCGAAAGAGAATCAGAAATGCAAGTAGGTTGATTTCACATTATCGCAAATGTTCTGTGTATATCTCGATAGGTAAGTGAAAAATTATCTACGGATTCATAAATTCTGCAGACTGCGTGTGAATACATAAAGAAATCTTCAGGTTTGCTTAGGAACTCTAAAGTAACATTATTAATATATCTACAACTTCAATAATAAATATTAATATACGAGTGTCTTTCGCTTACAGCGACAATAAATTTAGTTTTTTTTTTGTTGCTTTTAAGAAAGATTCGTGGAAAGCCAAAAAGTACAGCAATGTTCAAATACATTGAGTAGTCGAATATCTTTTTGCAGATGTATTTAAGAAGACTGGGCGACGAAGAAACAGCCAACACACAAGAAGCGATAAACAGGCTACATATCCCAAGACAAGATATGGTGATAAAGAAAGAAGGTAATTAATGACTAAGCAATGGAATATCTGACCCAGGATAAACTTGCTAATTCGTTTTTCATTGTCTGTGTAATATTTTCTTTTCTTCGTTGCATGCAGGCCTCTCCGTGAATACTGAAACAACGGATATATCTGTGTCAATGTGCAGTTTAAATTCGACCACGGTATCTCAAGCGGAAGGAGACTACGTCAACGTTAGCTCGATAGAACAACAACTAGCCAAGTGCGTGAATGCTTAAACTATTCTTAACCACCATACAACAAGTCATTCGCAGCGTAGTGACATCCAAAGTATGTAATGCTTGCGAAAGCTTCTTTCCATTGGCCGCCACTATATATGGCTTTAACTTCGCGGCACACAACTTAGTCTCATTATACATCCAAGCAAAAAAGCGATTTTTCGCAAATTTTTGACAGGCACAATCATTCATCAATCCTGAGATAGTCGAGTGGTGGGTTTTCCAGGAAGAAGACATCCAGCAGCAGGGTTCCAAACATTGCGTTGGAGCAAGAGCAGACAACGATGGTTCCACGCGGGTTGCAGAGTGCAAAAGAATCGACAACACATCCGATGACTTCTCCTGGTTTTGAGTTATCTGGTGACAATATCGTGCACGGTCAAAGGGGAAAGGAGGTTGAGGAGAGTAAGACGTCGGTCAAAAGATCTGGTCAGGAATTCAGGATAGCAGATGTACAGCACACCCCGGATATTGTACCAGAAGCAGTTGTGGAAGAGACTGATTCTCTTATCTCTGCTGAGGAGGCGGACATTCCCACAGATGGGAAAGACAAAGGGACTGATAGAATAAGAAGAGCAAAGCTGCCAACGCCTCCGCCTTCGAAGAATGTCTCTTTTGATGAACTGGTAGAAAAAGACTATTCAAATCAGTCTATCCTTCCAGTGCAAGGAACACAGTTTGTTTCAAAGTATCGTTGTACAGGTAAGATAAAGAGCGAAAAAAATAATGCGGTATAAAATATGTTGTATAATAATACATTTCTTTTGATTCAGGTTCGATGATTATGCCTCCACATCCAGTTTCTCTGAGTAAAAGAAGATCTTCCGTTAAAAACAATGGATTGGCTCACTCTCATCATGAACTTTACGATAAAAAAAGAAGAACTAGTGTTCCGGCAAATTCGATTAGTTATATATCTACTGAAAATATAGCAAGGACTGAAGACAACTTAGAATCATTTAATAAGGCTTATATCATTGGAGAATGTGGTCATAAAAGCAGAACACTCGTCGGAAGCAGCTCGACTGGTTACCGATGTGAGAAACATGGAGGCCGCGGTCATAATCATGTGATTCTCAATGGTTCCAAGGAAACTTCAGCTACAAAAAGGCATCGAAACCTCTGTGATGCATATAATAGTAGTTCAGCAAGTGTTAATGCAAGTTATTCAGATACAGGTAATTAAAACTATTCTTATTAGGGGTGTGCAACATTTTTCTCAGCTTCGCGCACTCCTAATCCTTATTATATTATTTTATATGTGCATATTCAGGATTTATATTTATATTTATATTTATATTTGCAGAAAGATATGACGATACACTTTCAACAGTTATTCAACGTTCGGTGTCAGAAAGATCGCGTGAAAAGTGTGTTAAATCAAAACATCCTGTGGGAGAATGTCCTCATCGTGCTACTACACGAAGAATACGCGAATGCAGACACTCAGAATCAAGGCTGATCAAACAACAGGCCCGATTAGAATATGTTCAAAGCACCCCAAACGTCGCAACGATTCATAATAGTAAATTTTCGAGTAATCAGAATCCTAGAGGACGAGGAATCACCGGTGGAGTAGGAAGAAGCACAGAGGGAGGTATTGGGATTTCTGTTGGGGGTACTGCGACTGGACGCTTCAGCAGAAACGAATCTCAAATGTATAGTGCTCTCTCAGATGGCGAACTTTTAGATCTTGCGATTTTACCGATTTTTCAAAAACTTCTTACTGAACGACACAAAGATTCTTCAACTCGTAATAGTTATGGGGCCAATGTCGCTAGCTGTCCTAATATATCAATCAAGTGCGACATTGTGGAATACCTTTAATAAAATCGATTGGTAGGTTTACATCAATAATAAAGACTCAAATGAATAAGACGATTTTTCATTTTCACTCTTTACACATTACACGCGGACTTGCCTCATATGTACGTACTATCTTAGTGTGTGAGAGTGCGTGTGTGTGACATAAATGCCCAAAGAAAACAGACTTGTTCGAATTTATGGCGATGGCACATTTCTACTATATAAACGTACTGCACAAGGCGCTGTGCTTAAATTATAAAGAACAGTTTCAAACAGTGCTTTAGAAAAAAAATGCAGGATCTACTGATACCGAACCTTTTTTTAACTAGTTACAATTTCAGGTTTTATTGCCTGTTAAACTGAAATTTCTGTAGAAAGTGAATAATCTCCGTGTTTCATTCTATACCCTATGTTAAATTATCCAAAAGAGTTTCAGACAGATACAGTCCTGATATTAGATAAACCAAATTTCGGGATCTATTGATATCGAACTTTTTTTTAAACCTTAGTCGTAATTTTGGGTAAATTTCCTGCAAACTGAAATTTGTGTAGAAAGTGAATGATCTCCGTGCATCAACATAATTATCATCACTTATTGTTTCTTCCTCATTACAGAAGTCAGCGTATCTTGATGGTGAACCGTTTCTAATTCGAAATTTTTTAATATTGCATGTAATACGATAAGACAAAAATCCGAAAGATCAATAATAATTAATCCTAGAAATACGTATTCAATTCATTTTCATTCATTTAATTTATCGATATCAATGTCAATTGTGGTATGATCTTTTGCAAAACGTCGATTGAAATTATAGCGAATTTGAAGGATCATGATTATAGTGGGTCTATGGCATTCAGTAAAGGAATGAACGCCCGTGCGTGTATGTTTGTTTCGACGAAAAAAGCTAAAGATGCTTCGAATGAAATTTAGTACAATTATATTCCTACGTAAGTCTTAGAACCACTTGTTTTCAAGCGAAATCTATTTACTATAAACATACTTTTTTATTAATACATAGTTTATTGAAAAAGGATTTGACTAATGTTTTTATGTCACTATTCCTATATGTTTAATCTTAAAACCATATACATACATGTTAACTATGTTATTTTTGTCATATTGCACATAGAGATTTTATAGTTTATTTACCAAATTTTAGAACATTTTGAAGGATTATAAAGAATATCCAGACATTTAGAGATTTTTACGTATTTTAAAGGATTTAAAAGTTTTCATGGAATTACAAAGGATTAAAAATAAGACGAATAAGACAATAAAACTGTAACGAAGTTCGATTTTAGGCGCACCATGACATTTAGTCGATATTCACTGGCGTTGATCCTGGTTACGCTTCTTTTCCCTTCTGATGTAACGGGAGACGAGATAGAAGTTTCCAATTTCCAGCTGATAGCTCCCAGTCTTCGTTGTGTTTCTCCGCAGATAGAATCGTTTTATTCTTTTGTTACAATTGTTTCGTGTTCTATTTTTAAGTTTTCAGTGTTAAAACGTTTATTTTTTATTTATAACTTTATTATCATAAGACAGAAGCTTCTAAGTGAAGAAAAACTGCAAAAGGTGCGAAAATTCATCCTTAAATTTGCAAATCGGATAAAAGTCTAGATGCTGTATTTATTAAAAAAAAAATAAAAATAAAAATTCGACGTAGAAAAAGTGTTGAAAACATCACACGAACATAATACTTCATAAAGTACTCTTTTGTCTCCCGTTTCGAAACCATTTTTTTCTCAGATGAATCTCCGGTTGTGAAACAAACCTTCTCACTCTCGAGTTGTTCACATCTCGGAAGAAATTGGATAACTCTTGGGCTTGTTTCTTGTTCTGACACAGACTGGAAAGGAGTAGGCGAGTGTCGTCCGCTTTATATTCCGTGTATCGGTTGTAAGATTAGATATAGTGAGATACTGAGAGCGCAACTCACTGATAAACTCATTTTTCGCTTGTCACTTGCACAAGGCACTTGTCGTTTATGATCTTTACCTGAATTCAAAAGTGTTCAATATATAATCAAAATAACAAAGACGAGTAAAGTAATAATTATAATTATTGCTTCTTATAAAAAAATATTGAAAAGTAGAATAACAATAAAGCATTATGTAAATTACCGATTGCAAGTATAGAATTGTGTGTTGTGACTTAACATTCTGATGATAAAGAAGAGTTTTGAACCGGAAAAAGAAGAGATGGACTGCAGAGAACTTGGTTTCGAGGGGAAGACATAAAGTGCTAAATATATAAAATTGCATAGGAGGAATTGGATATTTTGTGAAAGGTTTCAATGCACTCAAGTGCGAATGAAGAAAAGTGAGTTTCGATCCAAGTGGAGTATTCACTGGAGGTCGACGATGATCGCATTGATCATCGTCTTCGGAGTTACTACAGTTGTCATGGGGAATGAAGATCATATTCTGCTTCTTCGAAGACGTGAGTAAGGGCATTTAATTTTATTCATCGTATTTTCGAATTAAAAAAGAAAATACTTAAAACATTATTATAAATTATATATATATATATATATATATACATATAAACTGAAGATGCTTTTTTCCGCTTGAGTACCTCTCAACATGTGCTAACAAACGTCATAACAAACAGCAATTACATTTTTTTAATCGTAAATTTCCTCAAGATTCTTCATTTATGATAATATAAAACTCATTGATTAATGAATGGAAATTTACGTAGTGTATCAACTGTTCAATGAATACTTTTAACGTGTCAAAGTGTGTCAAGTGTATTTTCACAGGTAATCTCTGTACAATCAGTCTCACACATTGATAAGACTTAAGATATTATTCAAATAGTAAAACCAGTATTTTACATAAAAAAAAACCAGAACAATTTCCCTGCGATTTAAAATATTTGCTATCACGCTTCATAAATGAATATGTTATGCTTAAAAAATTTTATGAATTGTTTTAGGTTTTTAAAAGCTTTTATTTTACAGAAAGTATGATGACTTGTCTATAATTACACATGTGTACTTTAAATCATCTTTCTTATCTTTGAAAACATACTCACGTTCTAAAAATGTAACCAGACGAGAAATGCCAGAACCCAATTCTACTGTTATTTAAATTGCTACTTAGATTTTATTCTTAAAAAAATGAGGATAAAAATAAAAATCTGGAATTAAAAAATAATTTACTTTTGTAAATACTTATATTATACGTAAAAGTGTATTTCCAAATGAAAATAAAAGTTTTCTACTACTGATCTACTTCCTTATTAGGAAGAATTACTCAACCCTTACGAGTTGGGCAAGAAACTAGTACTGTTACATTTTTTTTGAATGGGTCAGTGACATAAACTAAACTACAATAGGAAACGATTCCTGACACACGATCTTCAAGTTACAGACTGACAATGAGATTTTAGCGTCTGTGTATAAGCGGATCTACGCCTCTGCCTCTCTTAAACCAGGGTCGGACCCAGACCTTCACGATTTCCCACGTTCTTTTCCTGTATCGTTCAAATACCTTATCCCCTCCAGTGAACAATAAATTCACTTCATTTTCATTCAGAAGCGAAATCTAAAATTTAAAAATGTAAATTCCCATTTTATGACTTTCAAGAGAAATTCCCACATAAGAAACAAAATATCTCATGGATATATTTCCCGACATATTTTAAACTAGCTGTGAATTCAATCTCGGGTGTTCCATTTAACTATATTTATATTTTTTTGTGCTCATTTTTGAGCACATTAACGATTTTCAAAATTAAAAATACTCATAATTTTCTTAAAATTCTATAAAGTTCATTAATCATACAGGTCAATCGATTCGTTTCGACGAAAGGAATCTTTCTTTCCCATACATAAGCTTTGAATTTTCATTATTTGAGAAGTTATAGTCGAAAAATCAATTTTACAAAAATTCAAAATCTACATACAAATTTTAAAATTCAATATTTTGAAAAATCCTTTGGCACGTTTTGAGATATTAGTGGTTCCAATATACCCTACAAATTTCATCAATTTATCTACAACTGTCTTTAATTTATCACGTGAGGAAAGTTTAATTAAACGATTTTAAAAATATTAGAAAATGTATCGAAAACAAAGCTTCCCCTATGAGGAAGCAAAAAGAATTAAAAAAACATTTTCGATTAGAAATATCAGTTCGGCCTCAATAGATACTTTTTATTAACGTATTGTAACTCTATTAACTGCGTTCTATGAACTAAGAACTAAAACTGCAAGATTAAGTATTTACATAACATTTAAGCCTCTTTTTTACATATTTCTTTTTTTTTAACAACAAAAATAAAATACAAAACAATAAAGAAAATTCGTTTTAGAAACAGTACTCATGGTGTATAATTCATTTCATGCTCGACATAAAAAGTAATGCTAGTGATGATTCTCCGTACGTAGACCCCATAATCAGGAACTTTAATCTGTGATGTATTTTTTTTTCTCAAAGGGGGCCTTTCAGGGCCTTGTGGGAGTCCCAGTAGACTGTCCGAGTCTGAACGGATGGTACCTATAGTACCGCCCGAACCTTCGCCTCCTTCGTCTCTTGCATAACGCGGATCATTTAAACTGGAGTACTAAACGTATTTATTTATCGTCGGCCTCGATCCGCGACGCAGTCGCTTCTTAACACCCGAATACGACCCATGGTTTCTAAATTAAATTAAATTGTTAGACAATTTTAAAAATTGGTCCCACCTTAACTTTTCTTTTCTTTGACTAAGTCGAGTATCGTCCCCAAGCTTATACTAAGAAACGATGTTCTCGAGGTTCTCAAGTGTAGAGGATGTTCGGTGACGGTGAAGATGTCCTGCGAATTTTTTTCAGGATTTTACTATTCATCATTCCCATTCAAGTCACATCGGTTTACTCATTTATGTCTTTGATTTCCCACTGTGCCGATCGAAAATCACTTCGTATGTACAAATTTGCATATTTCTTATTGTTATTGTTTCTTCTATTATTGTTTTATATGTGAATTGCGAAATTATAGTTTAGAAAATTAGCGAGTGACAGAGATGACAGTGAAATTAGAAAAATTGCTGGGTTTATGATAAGTGGTTACGGAAAGTTTCAGCCAGACGCGATACTTTAATATAAAGTGTAAATGCGATTGATATTTATTGAAAATATAAGAAATCCATGAATTGTAAAGATTAAGAATTATATTTCATTAATTTATAGATATTTATTAATAAAATACCCTTTATTTGTATTAAAACTCATTGTTAGAGATCAGTAGTTACGGACGGTCGCACTCAGACAAAAGTCTTATTTTGTCTGACTCCCATTTCCGTAACTACTTATTTCTTAGGAGCAATTTTTATTGTTAACTAAAATGGCATTTTTGCAATATTAATTAAATTGAGATTGTTGTCTGAATGTAACTTTCTGTAACTACTCATTTCTAAAGATCAGATTTCATTATGAAATAAAATGATACTTTTGCAATCTCTTTACTAAAATGATTTATCCGAAACTTAGCCAATTTTTATTATTAAGTGCAGTTCTTTACTAATTCGCCTGCTTTTTCTTATATAATGATGTCTCTTTTAAATAATCCGCTATCGTTTTCATAATAATTTTCAGGAATTGCAACTCCTTGTCAATATGACAGCAATTGCGTTGAAAATGCCTACTGCCGTAACGATTCTTGTTATTGCAAAGATAATTATGTCCTTCAAAGAAATCGCACCCACATAAGATGCTTACGAGGTCAGTAGGCTGTCGAAAAAAAAAATATATATGTATTAGAAAAATATATACTAGAAAATTAACATACATTAAATATATGAAATAATGTATTACATAGACCATTTAATTAATTTTCACAGTTGCTCGAGGATTAGGTGATCCCTGTGAGGAAAATGTTCAGTGTCAACTAACATTTGGTTCAGATGCAGAATGTGTCGAAAACAGATGCGATTGTTCCCCTCTTTCACATTTTGTGGAAGAAAGGTGTTACAAAACAGCAGGTAAAAAACAATTAAATAATATTCCTCAAATACAATCCAACCCTATTATTATTGTTATTTAAAATAAATATTATTATACAAATAATAAATGCAGGTTTGGGATCATATTGCCAATCACATAGAAATTGTTATGTTGAGGGTTCAAAGAGCTTCTGCGTTACCGGACGTTGTGTCTGTCCACTTGGCTATCATTCAAGTTCTGATGAAACTCGATGTGTAAAAAGTCTTTGTAAGTATTTTACACTGTTTTTTAATATATAATGAATTTTGATACTTGTTGTAAAATTGGAAAAATGTGTTTTAAAATACTCTCTTCGTTCGAATAGTTTTACAAGACAATTGCACCGCAGATGAGGAATGCGTCGTTGATAATTCAAGATGTCTTGGAAATAATTGTACTTGCGATGTAGCTCATGTGATGTCTTCTGATAGGAAGGCATGTTTAAAAAAGGCTGACGAGATTGGTCAACCCTGTCAGGAAGATGCTCAGTGTCAGGACCCTCTAGAATTTTCACAATGCCAAAAAGGAAAATGTACTTGCTTAGGAAAACACCATCGTCGTTCTTCCTCTTGCTACCGCAGCGTTGGTAAGAAAATTTGACTTTTTAACTAGAAATTTACTGCTTATTATACAATTGTGATTATTTTTTAAGAATATTATTTTGACAGGTTTGAACCAGGCCTGTGATAATTATCTTCAGTGTACTACTAAAACGAATATGGATTCGCATACAACTGCTTTAACTAATGTTGACTGTATTAATGGTAACAATTTTTACTTATGAATTATTTATCTACAGTATAAATGTTACATCACATTTTTTACGTATAAGTACCTTTTTCCAGGAATTTGTACCTGTTCTGCGGATCATACGTTTACTTCAGATGGCCGTGATTGTATTGGATATGTTGACAATGGTAATTAAATTAAATCGGAAAATTTTAAGTTCATCTTTTTAGTGCTGCTAATTGAATTACTTTATATTAAATCATTGATGAAAAGTTCAATTGTTAGTTGACCTCGAAGCAATAAAAAATTAATCTTCTCTCCATTCTCAAGAATTAACAGATTTAATCAGGCTTAATTAAAATTACAAATGTATCTTATGATTTATTTTAAAAATGTATTGTTTCTTTCAGGCGTTTCATCATTGAAGTTGAGTTCGATCAGTTTAATCGTTGCAGCGCTTGTTGTTCTCAATTAAAAGCAATTGACGTCGACGCAGAACTCAGGTTAATAACTAGCATACCAGCAGTATTTGTAAATGCATAACATCATTATGTTAATTCATTACACCAAAGCAACACTAGTTTCTCCATAAATTATATTATTTAAGAACGCGTGCAATGCAAAAGCTTTTTAACAAAAAACAGTCATTCAATTCACTTAATATTCACTCTTCAATTACATTATATTTTAAACTACAAAATTAAAAAATTTATTCAAACTAATTAAGTAGTATAAGTAATTATACGTAAGTCGAATCACGTACAAATGTATAGCAGTCTTCCACTAATAGTAACACTATTTATTTATACAATCTATATTTTCAACCGGTGATTTACGTTTAATTAATAACTAGTTAACAATTCTTCTTATACAGTGAATATGTATAGTCAATACCAGATATATGGCCATTCTCGTTTAATTACAGAAATAAATAACGTCCTGTATTTTCACGATCTATTTTTTTCCCACTCTTCCTTAATCATATCACTGGCTTTTTCTCCTATCATAATAGCGGCTGCGTTCGTGTGACCTCTTACAATTGTTGGCATAATCGATGCATCAATGACTCTCAATTTTGAAATGCCATGTACTTTCAATTTTGAATCAACAACTCCGGCGTTTTCTCGTGAGGCCATTTTGCATGTTCCTACAAAGTGGCCTAGACTTATACTCACTTGTCGAGCAAAGCAGGCCCAATATTCATCCGAATTAAATTTAAAATGTTCACAACCTGGATAGGATTTTGGCAGAGGGGTCGCATTGAATTTCTTAAAAGGAGTTGTGGACGCCAGTCTAATTGCCTGTGGAAACAAATGTACATTTTAAAATAGGAATTTTTAATTTTCGAAATTTGAAGCATTAAAATTTGAAAGTATACTAAATCAAAAAAAAAAATATATATGATAAAAAAGAAATAATGTGGGACTTTTATTTCTCACTTATTTCTAGCTTAGAATTGTCTGTAAAAATATTTTAATTAATTCTAAGTAAAGACGCAAATGAAAACCGGTTCGTTTTATTACGACAGTTGGAATAAAACGACTTTTATCACAATCAATGAGGTAACGATTTGGTAAAGAGACTTTCAAAATCGTTACCTCATTGATTACAACTGCATGCACTGACCTCTTTGATACCCCGAACCATCGTATCAAGGTCGTCCTTTTCTTGGAAGTAGTTCGCCTCGAGAATTGGCTGTTGAAATGGATTCGAACTCCTCAGCATAACTCTGCCTCTGCTTTTCGGATGTAATAAAATAGGAACGATACTGAAAGCATCAGCACCTTCATATTCTTTAAAAACTTTCTGATAAAATTCTTCAGTGACGCCAAATAAGCTCCTCATACTTCCAGATATATCTCCAGACAATGCACCAAGTCCCAAGACTAATTCTATATCTGGATTGTCTTCATTTGGGTTTAATGAGTTACTTTCGGTTTTCATCTTTAAAGTTTCGGATTTCTCGTTTTCTACTGGGTTAAATACATTTTCATCTCCAATAGCTATAAACAAAAATTTATTATTAGTATTATTTTTATCAACATATATATATATATATATATATATATATGCTTATTTAAATAATAAACTCACTTCGTTTTGTATTAATAAAAGCGAGGGCTTCGGCCCCCCCAGGTACAGTAAAAGGGCCAGTTCCCTCAAAAAGATAATTAAAAGAATTGACTAGGTTTGATGCAAGACGAGATTCAATTATTGTTACAGTGTCGTTTACTAGGAAAGTCAAAGTTGACATGCTGACATGATCCTGAAGATTATATCCAACAGGAAGATCCTCTAGGACTTGAATTCCTAAATTTTCCAAATGATCCTTTGGTCCAATTCCAGATAACATCAAAATCTGAGGAGAATTGAGAGCCCCAGCGGATAAAAGTACCTCCTTCATAGCTCTTACTTTGTATCTTTTCCGATTTTTTATAAACTCGACTCCAGTTGCTGTTTTCGTCTCAGGATCGATAATAATTTTCGTCACATGAGAGAGTTTTGATATGTGAAGGTTTTTACGATATTGAATTGGATTCAAAAATGCTTTGCCAGCTGAGACCCTACGACCTGCTCTCAAATTTGCTTGAACCACACAAAAACCTGTCAATCTACAAATTTCAAGAATTTTTATATTAGAAAATATATCCAATCATCTATAAATCACAATTAAATTTCTAAATATCCTGAATGTATTTTTTAAAAACCTTTTTCCATTGCAGTCGTTGACAGAATATCCCATTTCCTCCGCTGCTTGAAGAAAAGGTTTTCTCAGTCGAGATACGTAAGGAGGATTGGAAACATCAAGATATCCTCCTTTTGCATGAAACTCATCATTTTGGTAGTGCAATTTACTATTTTCAGATTTCAGAAAATATGGTAGCACTTCCTCATAACTCCAGCCAGAATTACCTTTAATTTGAAATAATTATTTAGCTATTTACAAAATTTAACTTTTTAGTTAATAATACAGATAAGTTTTGACTATAAAAAATCTAAGTAAATAAAAATAATAAGTCTAAATAAATCAAATATTATAATACCAACCTTCAGAACACCAACAATCGTAATCCTGACGAGTACCTCTCACATAAATCATAAAATTGATGACAGAGGTACCACCAAGAGCTTTTCCTCTTGGCCAATTGCATCTTCCATCAACCATGGAAAGACAATATCCACCACTTCCATCTGGGTTTTGCGGATGTGGTTCCGATTTATATCCCCAATTATAATCAGTAATATGCAAAGTGGAAGCCAGTAAAGGGATATCAGTGAAAAAATTTTCTTCCCTTCCTGCTTCTAATAAAAGGACTCTCCAATTGGGATTTTCTGTCAGTCTATTGGCCAAAACTGATCCTCCAGACCCAGCTCCAATGATTATGAAATCATAGGTCCCAAATTTTGGATCTTTGGAAAGTGGGGAATAATCGGATTGAAAATAATCAGACTGATAATTCAGAAAGTCTAGGATATTTAGAGATAAAAAGCAGGATCCAGATGACAAGGAAATAAGGATCAAGAAGAGAAGAAATGTTAAATTCATTATTAGATGCGGCTTTTTACTTTCTAAGGGACCCATCAGCTTATTAATTTTTCTCAGCTTCCCATAGTTCGTCGGGTTATCTGTAAAAAATATTTTTTAACTCCTTACTTTCTTTTTGAAGTTCAAATCCTTAACTCTGATGTATTCTCCAAATTTAATTCTAGAGACGTTTCTCAGATTTTTCTTTATTCTTTTTTCAACTTCATTTTAATTTACAAAGAGATAAAGAAAAAAAAGTTCCAAGAGCTACAGATGCTCCTCTGCGTCACAAAATTCACAATGCAACTCATTTGAAATGGAATCACGTCTACAAAGTCTGCAGTATTTTATTATTGACATGTGATTTAATCCTTACTTCCTGTTGAATCTACATAAAAATATTTTCTTTCAATTTTTGCAACTCTTTTCTTTTAAATTTTTACAATCAATTATTTCTTTCTCTTTTTCTTTTTTAAGAAAAACGTTAGACTTTTCCATTTCAATAAAATTTATTGAATCAACAATGGTCTATTTTCTTACAGAGTGTTAATTAATACTAAGTGACTGATTCTTATTATGTATCCTTGCTAAGTTCAATTTTAAATTTGAGCTTCTAGTTTTTTATTGAAAATATCAAACGAGGAATCTTTATTTTTTAATAACTATATTGAAAAAAATTTACTTATTTATGATTGTGTAAGAAAAAGGATAAATGAGCCGAGTTGGAAAATGAGGGAGTCGTTACGCTTATAAGTGCCAACAATGCATTGTTAAACAATTTTCAAGTTGAATCTAATTGCCAAGGTATTTCCAAAGACAAATGCGTGGCCCAAATACTTGAGAATCCTCTGGAGAGTTTTTGTCCCTGCAGTTAATAGTTATAACTTTTGCAAGTGCTTGATACTACAAAAAATAAGAAAATAATATTATTTAAAAAACTGATAATTTTTCATGCTTTTTTTTTAAAACCCCAAGATTATTTTTTGTCTTTATTCTATGTATTTTAATTTTCATTAATAAAATAACTGAAATCTACAGGATATTTTTTTTGTATACATAAATATACGTATATTTTTTTCAATATTAATTTGTATATAAATATTTTTTTAACAACGATGATAAAAACTTACCGATTTATGTCTATTTAGATTTCTCGTTGCAACCCTTCGATTTTCTTTCATCTCTTGAAAACCTGCATATCGATGCGACAGCCAATTCGAAACTGAAGAATGAACCAACATAAGACTAAAGACATAAGATACTGACCAACAAGGTCGTCCAGTCAGATTTAGTTTCTTACCTCAAAAAATTAATTTTTTTAATAACGTCGTAAAATAGGTAGGTAATAATATGTTTCAGAATATAGTAAATGTGCATATTAATTGGGAAGATATTACACAAAGATTTTTATAGTATGTATATATCTAATTCAATCTGAAAATCAATTGTTTAAAAATAAATTTAAAGTTTCTCTAACAAATAAGATAAAGCTTTGCTGATTCAAAACTAATTGGTAATATCTCTGCAATGTTGCAAGAAAAGAAATTGAATTTAACTCTTTATTGTACACTAATGTAAATATATAAAAGAATTTCAATAAAGAGGAATCTACTATTTTATGTTATGAAAAACGGGAATATTTAAGATATTATAAATTCTAAATTTCAAAACTGATATAATCCAAAGGTGAACATATAGATTTTGAAGAATCTTGACATCTCCCTTTCTCTTTAGTTTCATTTGCATCTGGGAATTAAATGCAGTGTACCTTATCCAAGCCAAAAGAGCTAAATCCCTTTTCCTTTTCCATCTCTATTATCCAAATTTCCCTTTCCATCCATGTTTTGTCGTTGCGCAGGTTTCGCTTGATATTAAGAAATCAAGTTGCATCAAGAGGTATTTCACCACCCGAGAATTTATCGATTGCACACGTAAACATGTACCTCCTCAACTCATCTGTTTTCCTATCAAGTGTATAACTTAATTTTTACCTTTTTTTTTTTAGTCCTACATATTTAAAATTGAAATATTTCCACACGCTTTTGTGTTTTCGAAGTATTGAGAATATAGTTTTGAAATGTTATTAATAATATTGATTAATAATATTAATATTATAATATCCGATTGCATTAAAGTTGACGAAATAGAAATAGGAACAAGTTGTCTCTTGGCCCGGAAGAGATTCTCCTGAGATTCTCACGTAAGATTAGGAAATGATAAGATGTGTCTAACTATCGTGTATTAATTTATTGCATTATTTTATGTATATCTTATTCTTATGAATTAATAATTTAAAAATAACTTTTTTTCTGCATAAAATACTTTTAAATATAATACAATTTATTACCTTTCGCGATTTACCACGATATGAAGATCATAATACGTATGTATCATTTGTTAATATACAAAATAAAATCAAATACTTTATACAATTTTAATTAAGGTCGAGCTAAACCTGCCCAACTGCATAATTGATAATCTTGATAAGCAGGAATTGATTTAGAAATAAAATCAAGATTATTCAAAATCTTATTTCTAAAAAATAACACAAAAAGATCGATGTAAAGATGTAAAAAACTCACTCGTAATACTGCACTGGACTAATCGAATAATCCACAGCACTTTTAGGTTTAAATTTGTTCTTAAATTTGCTTAATGCTATTTACATTGGTTTTTGACATTAGATGATGCAACGCTAGTTGAACACGCAATTCCACACACGCGTCTTTTTCTTCTACAATGCTGCGAATCAAAGTCGTCAATTTTTTCTGAAAAGAAAAAAACAAACAAATTATTAGAACATTACAATATATGTACATTCAACATGTTTTTTGTGTATTTAATAAATATAAATGAAGGTATTATAAAGACACCTCTAATAATTGATTTTCGCTTGTCAATTGAATAATAGCTGCCAAATCAAGGTCGCTAGGAGTGTGAGTTTTATCTCTCAATTTAATCTCTTTAGTTCCACGTTCAGCTATCAATTCCAACAACTTATTGATCTCATTCTTTTCATGAACTATCTTAGCTTTTAAGGACGCTTTCATACTCAAGAGTTCCTCGTAAATCATAATCTCTCGAATTTTATCAAGTGGATTTTCTATGATCGGTTCTGTAACTAAAAAATTTAAATTATTAATTGTAAAGGTCATGTCTTGTCTATATTATAATCTGGAAATAAAAATACCTTCTTCTATGGATTCTGCTTTCTTGCTTTCTTGAGAATTTTGAGTTGTATAATCTACATTATCCACCGTGTCCTTGTCTAAAGAAGATGACTGACTTTCTGCCAATACTTTGCTTTCTTTCGAAGCTTTAGAAACTATTTGGGGCTGAACTTGAACTGGAACCTTTTGTTGTCCTGAATCTTCATCTGAAGCTGGCATTGAAATTTGCTGCTTGATGTCTGCTGGGTGATTTTCATCGCTCGACTTTACTTCCTCATCTACACTTTTCTGAACTGTACCTTCCAATTTCTGAACCGATTTGTACTTCCTCTGAGATAAAAATTAAACTTAAATTCTTACTATCCTTATCATTTCATATTTAATATCATTAAACATTATATAGAAATGTTACCTTTAGTTGAGTGATCATACGCTGAACTTCCCAAAGTTGCTCCTCACGAGATTTAGTAACAAAACCAGCGTTCATCTGCATATGAATTTGAGAGAGCAAGGATTCTTGTTTAGCTAATTCGGCTGCTATATTTTCTGCAGTATCAGGTAAAGAAGAACTTCCAGCTGGAAGAGGAGGAATGTACTTGGATAATTGGGTATTAGGAAAAAGGGCTTTACAATGAAAGAGTAAAGCCAGGAGCAATCGATGGCTCATCTGCATCACTGGACTTAGCGTCATTGCGATTGTCTGCGCATTCATTTTTGTCGTTTTCTCCTATAATTTTGATTTCCACTCATTATAAGTACACTTTTAAGCAATTTTAGATTTCTGTATTAACAATAGTTTTTGTTTTTTAACTAATAAAAAATACTTACACACAAAGTAATATGATCTAGATGTAAAATAACCCATGCGAGAAGAACTCTATTACACTCTGGTAATTGTTGTGTTAATTCAGCAAGTTGAGATTCTCTTTGAGCTACTTCTTTCGTTGAAGCTGCTTGCTCAAATCGCGATATGTTTTCACTCGTTTCTAATACAGACTCAGGTAGATCTCTGAGAAATAAAAATATTTTTCAGGAGTTAAACTATTAAAATTTTAATAGTTAAAAAACCATTGAATTGTTTAGCCAACCTTAAAAACAAAGTTAACAAACTAGCAGCAACTGTTGGTTCAAAATCTGCGATATTTACAGCTTCTCGTTGATTGTACATTTTTTTGAGATTTTGAACCTTCGATTTGACAGCAGGAATTTTGTAAATTCCCTCTACAGACATTCCGTGTTCTTCAACATAGTCGATACAGTCTCGAACAACTAAAGGCAATTCCACTCCATCATGACATCGGCTTCTTTCCACTGCTAGGCACAAACTTACGCCGAATATTGGCTGCTCCTCTGTAAATTAGAATTAGAAAATTTATAAGACCACAATATCTTTTATATATCAGGGAAAGAGATCAAAAGTCTTACCGCCAATATCCAGACATTCTTCTCCATGTTTTCCTTTCTTTCTATCCTTCACTTTTTGCTTCGATTTATCCTTATCTTTCCGCTTTTCTTTATCGCCATCCTTTTCATCCTTGTCCTTTTTCTTCTTTTCTTTATCCGAATCTTTTTCTTTGACATCCTTTTCTCGTGACTTTTCTCGTTTCTCTTTCTTTGTGGGGAATTTAAAGGCTTTAGTTTTTTTGAATTTCGAAGGACTCCTATGTTTTTAAAAGTGAAAATTAGATGTAAATTTGACACTTTATGTGAAAAAGTAAAATTTAAAAATACTGAAATAGTTCAATGACTGCTTTAATTCCTGAAACCTACTTTATTTCCTGATCTTCATCAGGTGAACTTTCACCTTCTAAAGTAGCATATCCTCTGTCTTTTCTATCCTTTTTGTCTTTTCGTTTTCCACCAAGAAGTTCCCTTTTTGAGTGCTTCTCATGTCCACCTTCATCGCTAACTAAATAACAAATAAAAATACAATTTTAAGTTATCAATGTGCATAGTCCAGTTTCAAGTCTAAATGTTGAAACTAAGAAAATAATCTCTTTATTTTATTAATAAATTCACTGAATAAAAGGATATAATATATGTAATTAAAATCGGAGGAAAACGTCCAGAAACATAACCTCTTCGCAAGGTTGTAAACAGTTAGAACCGGTTAATTAATTGTTTGTTTTAGAATATCTTACAGTCGCTTTCGTTACTTTTCCGACCCGATTCAGACGCATAAAGTCCTGGAAATTCCTTTTCAACATCTGGGCTCTCAAAGTCCATTATTTTCCTTATTTTTGACCTTTTTTGCACATCATAGGGTAGGTAGGTACATATATATACAATCGAACTAAATATCGCTAAATATCGATTGTTACAAAATACAAATTTTGATACGCGCATTTTAAACTGCGCGTGAATTGTAACCAATCAAATGTCGAGTGCGACAAATGCGCAGATTTATGTTTGGCGCAAAGTTAAGCAATGTTTCGCGCGGCTAGTTCTTGGATGAGTGACCGCAATTTTTTAATTATATTTATAAAACCTTATTTTATTATATTTATAAAAAAAATTGTATTAAATATTCTCTTCTCTTTTTATTCTAAAAAGATCATACGATCTTCTTTGATGTAAAATAAAAACTTATTTTTAATTTGTCTATAGGGGGGTTTGAAACCCCCCTTGCGCACGGCCCTGGAAAATACAACTTCTACAGTTAAGCAATCACTCGCGCGGTTAGTAATTGGATGGGTGACCGCTTTGAAAATACAAGTTCTCAAGTTAAGCAATCTTTCGCGCGGGTAGTACTTGGATGGGTGACCGCTGTGACCCAACTCTAGCCCGTACTCTACTGCGCATGCGCCGCACTCGGTACCGGATTGGTTGCTATTCGCGCGTAATTTGAAATGCATAATATTTTTTAACATTTCAAATTTCGCGCAGTAGAGTACCGGGCTCCAGGTGGGGCCACTGTATGTATAGTAAGCTACGCCCACGGGCTACGTCACTGCAAAGCGATCACCCATCCAAGTACTAACCGCGCAAAACATTGCTTAACCTGAGAAGTTGTGTTTTCAAAGCGGTCACCCATCCGAGTACTAACCGCGCGAATGATTGCTTAACTATTTTCCAGGGCCGTGTTTTGGGGGTTCAAACCCCCCTATAGACAAATTAAAATTAAAAATAAGTTTTTATTTTACATCAAAGAAGAAACATTGCTTAACTTAAGAATTTGTATTTTTAAATACGTATGATCTTTTTAGAATAAAAAGATCACCTGTTTAACAAATAATTTTTAATATGTAAAGGATTAGGTGAGGGAATGAATATACAAGCTGACTTTATGTATATCAATTTTATTTAAACAATATCTGTTTTATAATACAATATTCATTTGTTATCATTCATACGTCATTCGGTCTCATTCACTATGTGTGGACTATGTAGATATCTAGCATAAAAATACGGTGTTAATGTGTTATTCTCCTTGAATCTTTTTTTTATTTTTGTATTTTTTTTTTTTGAAAGACGTTCTTTCTCTCTTTTAGGAAAATGCCATTTGCCAGTCTTATATCAATGTTTGAGCTGTATAGTTCATTACAATTACATACAAGGTACTCTACTTTTGCTTTGAGGATCTCACAAAATCTTCTTACTCATTCTGTTTCATACATTTTCAACTAAAACTTTCAAAAATACCCCTGTCACTCTTAAGTTTAGAAAAACAGCAAAGCAAAAAATTCATCATTCATAATCCACAACATAATTCATAATTATATACATATATGTAATATGAATTTATAATTAATTCATAAAATTTTATGAAGAATATCTCAAAGAACTTCATTTAAAGTATCAATAAAATATCTAATAAAATAATATCGATCCTCGATGCTACTTCCACAAAGTTTTTCTTTTTTAAATCTTTTTTTACATGTTTAGGAAGAGTTCGAATAAAAATTGGAAGAACAAAAACAAAATTTGGTTTGTCTAGCAAAAATTGCACGATTTAAAAAATTGAAGAAGTAATCACAAATCGAGCAGTGAACATTTATTCTGCAAATATTTAGTGTTCGAATGTATTTGTTATCAATGATTAATTTTTGCTTTTGATCATTGACAATTAAGATTATTTGAAAACGAAAAACAATTTTAGAAATGCTTTTTCGGCAAATTGCATCCCTTTATAGCTCTGACCACACACTTACGGACTTTCGGACACACTTTCGCTATCTCGTTCATCATTAAGACTAGATAAAGCTGAATATACATTCGGATGTGGTATGAGCTTAAGTGTATAGAATTTACACTTTTGCATTGATCCTTTTGAACTGATGAATTGATTTCATTTAATTTCTTTGTCAAACTTAAATTGTCACAAAGAAGTTCGTATGTGCGTAAGAAATTTCTTTGTCGAAATGGGATAAAAGAAAAAAATTTTGTCTGAATCGATGTATAAAATTCCTCTAACTTAAGGGTGAAATAATTTACAATATTTACCATATTTTAGCGTCGTATAAACTTAATATTTATGAGAGAGAAAAGACATTTCGCGTTATGAATTGTTGCTTCTTATTACATAACTAAGAAAAGCGGACTATAATAACGTTAAAATTAGTTAACGTATTAATATATAAGATGAGAAAATTAACTTTTCGTTTTTTTTGCTAGGCCGACTGAAAAACTAAACTTAATTTCTAATTCAAATAAAAATTACAATTTGTTAACTTCTTACTTTAGAAAAAAAAACTTACAATCGAAAATTCGTAAGATTCTATTTACATAACTGAAAAAAAGTTGAATGAAATATCTTCACTCCAAAAGTAATATTTCGTCGAAAAATAACAAAAACGCTCCTACAGTCTCAATGAAAAAAAGCATCGTCACAACGTGGTCACAACAAACGTCTTTCTTAAATGACTCGATGAATTAATATGCAATTTAATGTTTATATGTACCTATTTATAATATTTACAGCAATCTTGAAAACGGGTCGATCTTACATTGAACGTAAAAAATGACGATAAGGGCGAAGCAAAACGCATTCAAGTTTTTTTTTTTTGGCTTTTCACTTTTCATCATTTTTATTATTATAAATGAAAGTGCTTTTATCCTATGGTCGATGAATTGTGACGAGAAACGTGCCAAATACCTTAAAAATTCTTAAGGCTTACGATTCGCTACTTAACGAGCACAATGTGAAGAGCGTTAATGAACATGCGAAAATTTCACTCCTCCAGGGAAAAAATTTCTTCATCAGTTTAAACAATTTCTCTATCCTACCTATGTACAGTTATCAGAAAAAGATGGCGAGAGAAATTCTGAGAAATTTTTTCGCCAGAGTCTTATCGCTGAAAAGTGCGCATTTGTTCTTTATACCTATTTACAGTAAATATCAGTTAATCAACATAATAAATTTAATGAGGGAAGCGAAGAGTTTCATTAAAGATTCCTTGGCCTTTCTCCTTCTGTTTATCAGTTTCGCACTCGAATAAAAATAAATACTTTCAACTACAGTTCTAGAAAAATGTTTGCGATCTGGTTCTACAAATGATCTACTCGCATCAAGAATCGAATGTTAATATCGTTTTTTTCTATATTATTTTCGAGCCCGTGTTTTGTACATAACTATATTCTTAAGTCTACTTTCGAATTCGAATTCGTTCTTACAAATCGTATTATTTGACACTAATTCTTACCATTATTCGATTTTTTTCAAATAAGAAATTGGAGGATTTCTCAATTCTAATACAAGTGAAGATTTAATTATCTAATTTGGCCTGTTCTTTCTGTCATGTTTCATTAATCTTTAATTTTTAATCAGTCATTCATTAAAATTGGAATGTAAGGGATGCTTTTCAATTATCTCTAGACTCAAGACACTCGCTAAACAATTTTTAGTGAAATCGTTGCCTCTACAACACAAAAACAAAATATCCGAAGACTTGTGTTCTTGAGGGATTTTCGAAAAAAGCAGCTGGCAGTAAATTTAATCTAGCGATAAATAGATGTTGAAGCGATACGTTTTAAATAATTGGTCTTAATCTAGACATATAAAAAAGTTAAACTAAAGTTATCTGTTAAAAAATGGGCGTCCTGAATCGACTTTAGAAGATGGTTAAGATATTCAAAAAAGGAAGAAGAAAAAAAAATTGAGTACCGAAGAAAGGAGAAAGTTTAATGAGTATTAAAAGATGAATTAGATTCAAGTTAAGAGGAAAGAAGACGTTATAAAATATAAATCTAGACGAGACTATCACTCGATTATTGCAACACCCTCGTTCCTTAAGTCCCTTAATTACGACTTCCATGTTCTGCGATTTTATTCTTTTTGATTTAAACTATCTATTTCATACATATTAGCCATATTAATTATAAACGTCCAAAGCACCGAAATAAAACAAAAAAAAAGACTTGGATATTTATAAGCGAATATCTACGATCAATTGCATAAAGAAATATTTTTAAAAAATTTTGTCTTCCAATCGTTGCTAAATTTCTTCGTTTACCCAATAGAGCAATTCTTAAATACTTGCATATGCTATGAATTATTTAGCACAGCCAGGACGTCCTTCATTAAAACTCAAAGGCCCGCTTTCAAATGAGACGATACTAAAATGTTTTACGTTTTCTCTCTACAAAATCCTAATATTCCTATATACAAATTCTGTACAATCCTCGCGTCGATGGAATCAAATAATCGAGATCAGATAACAAACAGCTGAATAAGAAATTAAAAAGAAAGTCTTACATTAAAATAGTTAATCTTGTCTATACTAAAAAAACTTCAAAATACTCTTAAAAAAACATCAAAAATTACCAATTTATAGTAAATTAAGTTGCTTTTGATCTTATCACATAGGTAAAATTAAATTTAAAATGGGAAGAAATTTACGTAAGATAATAAGTCTATTATAAACTGAAGTACAGTCTTCAAAAATGAACACAAATATGGTACAATTGAAAATATATTCCATGTGATATACAAAATCTAGACGACGCGATCATATTTGAAGAAATTCGAGGTTTTCCATCGACGCGAGTAAGTTTATAAAGAGAAAGGTTAGACACAAGGTCTCCTAATTAATCCTTCTGGCAAATGTGAATTTACCGTTAAATGCAGGTGGAGTCTGGATGTTGACTGGCTGATTTCCTTGATCTTTTCGGCTCCTTCGTGGTCAATTCTTGGGACGGCCTTCGAGGACTACCAAGGGTGACTAAGGCAGAAGCTACTGCCAGACCGGCACTTTGCCCTTGTGGTGTGTAAGGCTCTCCACCAGTTGGTAATCTGACTAGCAATGATAAAACCGCTGCTCTGTTACCACAACATGGTTCCAGGGCGATTGGACTTGGTGCATCCTTGACAGAAAGGAAATTTTTTAATACATTTATATAAAAAAAACAATATATATTTCTAATCAGTGACCTTTATACAAAATGTTTCTCTTTGTTCTCCACGAATACGAACCTTTTTCTTTTTCCGGGAGTTGTTCGATTCGGACTCATTTCGGTCATTTTCTGAATCGCTCACATCCCGCTTCTCAATTTCGACCAACACTTGACTAAAGGCCCTGCTGGCCATTTGCTCCATCTCAACGAAGAGGCGCTGCCTTCTTCGGTACAAATCATACTTCTGTTTAATCTTCCAAAGGAATGCAGCTACCATCAGGAGAGCGAAGAAGCACCTGTGCGGAGTCATGTAGTCTCTAGTTTACAAGTAAGTACTGTCTGAGGTTTAGGATAACAAAAGGAAACGTATTTTGAGAAACTAAAAAGACGCGTCCTCTTTTATGAACTGATTAGAGCACTGAATTTTGTCTCCCGTTCCTACTATTTTTCTAAAACATATTTTCTTTCAATTTTTCCCTCAAGAAATAAAATAATATAGGACAGAAATAAGAAATCCTACCATTCTAACCAAAATCCTACCATTTTTCTAAAACATATTTCCTTTCAATCTTTCCTTCAAGAAATAAAATAATATAGGACAGAAATAAGAAACCATAATAAAGAGGATAAAATATTGGCATCATTTAGGAATACTCACGTAGAAAATGTGATGAAGAACTGTTGAAGATTAAGTTTGGAATACTGAGAGAAGGATATTTGAATCCACAAAGGTGGCTGGAAGTCGTAGACGTAGACGTAAAAGGTCGTGAGAGTGTTGTTGTCCTCGCTTCCAAAATTATAGTCAGCTTTGCTAAAACGATGCTTGTACGTAGTGCAGTTTGCACCCTGAAGTAGTGGCTTTTCGGGACTATTGACTCGTTTAATTGTGATATTCATTTTGGCGAGCACAGAACAGGTGATTGTAAATTCTGCATCCACGTCGGGCTTAGGCGGGGAATTCTTAAAATTAATTGCTGTGTAGTGACGGTCCTCCTTTTTACTAAGATTAAATGTGAACTGGTAGTCAATCGCCAAATCATCTGCAAAAAAAGATGATAATCGAAATATTTAAAATACAATATCTAAAAAGCGAGCAAGACCAAATGGAATCTAATATGATACTTACAAAAACAAGATCCTTTGTTCGTAGGATCTCCATGGTACAGACCACTCACATCACAGCGTTCGCAATGATCTCCAGTGATACCTTTCGTTGTACAAAAACACTTTCCTGTTTCACTTGTACATTGAGTCGCCTGATCGTTACACGAACAAGCTGCAAACAAATATTTACACCAATTTATATTTCGTTTTGAAAGAAAATATTATACTTCATTTAGTTTGACTTACGTTGACAAGTTGCCCCATTTACAGGACTTCCGTAAAATCCGGGGATACATTTATCACAGTGGGGTCCATATGTTAAATTCGCGCAAGGTTGAATGCAAACGCTGCTGTTCGGCAGACATGTACTGTGGCCGTTGCATTGACAAGCTGAAAATGTACATTAATTTAAAAAATGTTTATTTTTTCAATTAAAGATTTAACCCATGAACCTGAAACTTACTGGGACATTCGGTGAAGTACCACCTATCATTGACGCAAGTATCAACTTTAGAACTCCAATGCTTAGCTCCGCCACTGATACACCTGCCTTTCCCAGTACCCGACCCATCATCACACCAACCACAACCCGGATCGGAAATGCAGCTCGAACAAGAGGAGTAAAAGCTGCACCACTCTTTCCCTGTCTCCGTCGCTCGGCATCGAGTCTCGAGAGTCGTCCATTCTCGACACTGTCCATAGGGAAAACTCGCTGGATACGCGTTCCTGTCCACACATTTTTCCTCATTCTGGCACCAAATGCATTCCGATTCTGTACAATTTCTACATGATGTGTACTCCACGCAGGGACTTCGACATGTCTCCATTGTCAGCCGTTGTGGCTGAGTTACATTGATGGCGATTAGCTTTGGTTGGATAAATAAAAAAAATGATGTAAAATTGAAGAAAAAGCAAACTCAGGTTCAACGTACAATCAATTCAATATAATAACAAAAAGGCAAATGAAATAGAAATAGACTATATAATTTTGATCAAGATAAAACTTACATCTCTGTTTTTAGCGAGAGGTTTGCAGCGGTCGGGTCCATTGGACCAAGACCATGTGCAATGTGGATTACTAGAGCAAGCTTGACACGTATGGAGTTGAAGACACTCGACTCCTGTATGCGCCTCACACTGATCTAATTCAGTGACGACGGTACGTCCAGGTGGAATTCGCATGTGACAAATTTCATGAGAACAGACTTTGCCACACCAAACACAGTTATAGGAGGTTTGAACACAAGCAGAACAATCCGTGAGGAGCCTGCAGAGTTCTTTGAGTGAGGTCATTCCACGAGGCGGTGTCTCATCGAAGCACTTCATATACGTCTCGTCATGACGTTTATCAATTTTAGTGATTGGTATACACTTGTTATCCTTCCTATCCCAGACGCATTTGACACCAACTCTGGCATTTAGGCAGTTCTGGTAGGTCAGATGCTCGCAAGTGCCGGGAGTATATCTGTAATTCAATTTTTAAATTAGATATTCAAGCATAGATATTTTAGATATTTTATATTAGATATTTTAGGCTTATATCTAAGTTAAAACCATAATCGGCAAATACCTAAGCATGTCAAAGAGCATTTGTCCGTCAAATCCACCGTAGATATACATCGACTTCTCAAAAACGGTAGAACTGTGACCGTATCTAGGAAGGTTGATCATCTCCCTTGGTAGATCTTCCCACTTGTCAGGAATTCCCTGCCACTTCATAGGGAACTGATGCCAGGAGTCGCAGATCGCATCGTAAGCAATAGTATCGGATGAGTAACATCTGGCGCCATGGGAGTGAAGTGTATCGTTGTGCGTATTGCCACCGAAGACGATCATCATACCACCGGTGACAAAAACCCCGGTGTGGAAGAATCGAGCCGAAGGGGCGGAAGTAAGGAGTCTCCACTCCTGTCTGTTATAATTATAAGAGTACAGTCTATTTGTTAGGGTTTGTGAGTGCTGTGATTCGGAAATGCAGCCTCCATAGACGTAGATCAGATTCGTGAGAGGATCATGAGCAGAAGTATGTCCATAGCCTCCTTTCACTGGGAAACCGTTCGCATCTACGATTTGCCACTCGCGAGTACCGAAGTGGAATTCCTGAACGGTATTTAAATAACCGTATTGCGGCGAATGCCCGAAGATTATCACCATTTTCTCTTTCTTTCCGTGAACCAGATTCGCTGTGTGTCCAGCCACCTGAAATCCAAAAAATTATTTAATTTTAATTTTAGTTTCAATGAGTGACTAATGATGGGTGAATTGTGGGATATTAACCTTGAGCGGTCCACACATAGATCGATTGTTGCAATCATCGTGGACGGTGACGTTCTCCCAAACCTTGGCAGAAACGTCAAACGCCCACAACTCGTTGGTGACCGTCGAGTTCTGTATAACTCCACCGTACATATAAATCTTATCTCCAAAGAGGACACAGGAATGACCGTAACGAGGCAGAGGAAGTTTACCCTCAACGTGAGGCGTTTCCCAAACGTTTCCATTCAAGTCGTAGACGTAGATCATCTTCGCCCGATGGAAACTCTCACCGCCCACCACGTAGAGCGAATCTCTCCAAACTATTGCACAGTGGCTAGCCGAGCCTTCAGGAGCAAAGTCCTTGTACGTGACGGATTCCCAGAAACCTCGCTCACTTCTCTGACTACAGTCTGAGCCTGAAAAATAAAAATAAAATGACATTTACAAATAAAACTAGTTTTGAATAGCTAGTCTAGCCCTTTGCGTCTCATTGCAAGCGCATGTACGTATATCCTATAGAGTTTCTTCTGCTAATGAAGGGACAAAAAAAGAATAAGACTCTTCTCCACGTTAATTGAGATTCTTACGCAAATATTCAAGTGCACAATTCGCGATGGGATAAGGCTGGTTGTTTAATAAATAATTGATTTATACCTGAGTCAATGATAGGGAAATTCTTTTAAGTCTTAATAAATTGCTAAATTTACAGTGTGACCAGCAGAAACCTGCGATAAAATTCCCATGCATGTTCCAAACGTCCCAGAGGATAAATAAATATCGATACTTAATTGAAAATTAAAAAGATTAAAATTTTATAAATAAAATTCTTGCTTATCCCAAATCAAGCCACCTAGAAATTTAGATTAAAATAGAGAATAATATCTCTGAGGGGTGTTGTATTTTTATTCACGTAAACACGTAACTGATGTTATCAGCATTTCATAGTTTTATACCTTTAAATCCACGAGCGCATTCACAGTGGTGCTTCTCTCGATTGCATTCGCCCTGACCATGGTGAGACGAACAATTATTGGGACATACTTGTTCGTCACAGGCTTCTCCAGTCCACGTGGCGTCACATGTACAAACCCCCTCTATGCAAACTCCATGTCCCGAACAGTCTGCATGCGAATACCTAGAAAAAAAACAAGACTGTAAGTCGAATGCGACATTATGCACATGTAAGCTATCTCTCTCTCAAGGTAGAATGAAACATTCGCTAAGGGCGAAATATTATGCTTTACATAAATTTGAATTTTCATCTAGGAATATACTGACTATAAAAGATGAGGCTTGCGTAAAAAGAAAATATTACTCTGATTTTTAAAGATAGAAAGGGACTTTCGAATCTAAATTAGGAAACCTGCAAATTATACGTAAAGGGCGAGAAAGTATCTTATTCAAATATTTTTTAAGTAAAATGAAAATATTTAATTTTGAAGTTAGATTTTTAATTCTTCATTTTATTCAAAAAGTATCGCAGTTAAATATTTTCGTTGAGTAAAATGGAGAATAGAATTTTCAGCTTAATACTTGGGTTCAACGTCCTTAAATAAAATGAAAATGTAAAAAGGGTGAACAAGTACGGCGCTTTTTATTTGAATTTAATGAGACTCAAAAGTCACGGTCGAGGACCTAAATAACGAGGGTTATCTCCAAAAACTTCAAAAAGCCCTTTAAAAATCAATCGGTAATTACGAAACCATTCAAATTCTCCTTCAAAAAATAGAATAATATTGATTTTTGGTACATAAGTGAAAAAAATTGAAAAAAGGGATTTTTTTCGAGGACAATGTATTAAGATAATTAAATAAAATACAGATTTTTTTAATGACGATGGTAAAACGAATATCGCTCTAATATAAGAAACTGTGTTGTGCAGAAGGCGAACGCGCACAAGAAGAAACATGAGTTCATACCGCCATCGATAATTGAAATTTTGCTCGAGAAGTAAACATGTTTATTAAAGAGCTAAATGCAAGCAACAAACTTTCACTATATTATTTATATATTTATCTTTTGAATAGTTAAATTACTTTATTTGTAGTCCCAAAAAGCTTTTCCTCAAAATAAAATTAAATAAAATCCTGATCCCACCTCGTTCACTAGAAATTAACTTGTTAGAAAAGAGAAGAAGAGAATCTTCATAAAAGATTCATGAATGCACAGATAATTATTTAAGTTTTAGACCTCTTTTATGTTTTGTACTTCTATTATGTAAGCATAAAAATTAAATAGTAATTCTGAATGCTAAATAACAAAGTCGATTAGGTAAATTTCTATTACGCAATATGCATTTTGTAAAGTTGATTGCGTATCTTTCTAGCGATGAAGCTAATAGTCATTGTTGTAGTTAATCCAGTGTCCCTTACAGAAGAATTTTCCGCTTTAATTTCCTCCGAGTTTGAAAAATTACCAGTTGCAAATTAAGTTTAATTATCGGTTTGAATAAAAAAATTCAAAGAAAGAATTGAATCGTTGGTCTGTATTCAAAAATATATTTTTTAGAGCAAGATTAAGATTATAATTTGCATTCTGTAAAAAAATATCGTGATTGACTGGATTTTTTTTAGAAATTTATTTGGTACCCGGAGGACTTTGGTCTGGTCGACTCACCTACTAGGGCAGGCATTGATCTTATAGGTAATATTGAAGCCGCTCATGTTATAGGCAACGTCCGAGTAGAAGTGAAGGAGAGCATTTCCGGATCGAGCGATGACTTCCGGTACTCGTCGGATGTGGTAGCCATCCTTGTGCATCAATCCGGTAAAGACTCCCAGCAATGGAGCCTCCACACTATCCCCGTCGAAGATGTATAAGTGGTCCCAACCACATTCTGTTGCGAATTCCTCGATGTGCATTCGTATCGTGGAATTTGGATTACTCTCAATCAGCCACGAACACTTTACATCCGTTGTGTAATTTCCAATTCCGTCTTGGATACTTCCCGATGGTTCAGTCAATCTGTAAGACAAAATATACAACAAGTTAATTTAAAATCACATTTGTCCACCCAGATCTAAAACTGGAAGCTTTCGAATTTTTGAAAAATTTGAAATGAATTGTTTTTCTATTCTTATTTTTTTCTTAGGTGAAAAATCCAATAATGTTTCCTATATCTTATAGTTAGTTATATGTTGAGAAAACATTTCTGCTGAATATCAATCAGAAATGTCACTCGCTGAATGTCTAACCCTCTCCCGGAAATGTCACGTAATAAATCTTTGCTAAAATGCTAATTTATATTAGAGAGAAAGGCTGCAAATTTTGCAACCGATGAATCTGCTATTTTTGCAAATTTCAAGATACTTGAAAGACCGAATTTGTAAGCAATCCAACTGTAGCTTTGATAAATTGCAAAGCAACCAAAGAAAAACTTGCAAAATTTGCAACTTGTAAAACTTGCAACTTCAAATATTTTAGAAATGAAACTCAAGTCTTTCTGAGTATTTAGAAAACAGTTTTAAATCGAATAGAGTAAAAGAAAGTTTAATTAAAATTAAACGCCGCATTTAAAACTAAACTTTAGATTTAAAATTGTAATTACTATAAAAATAAGTTTGAGAACAAAAGAAAGTAAAATTGGTAGACATTAAGTTAAACGCTTTTCCGTTAACAAGAGTTTTTATTTATTTTTTATTTCTTTACGTGAAATCTTAGCTCTTGGACTTCTGAAACTGAAAATAAGTACACTTCTCGTAAAATTATTATTGCTGAATTTAACTGGAACTAAAATTGTCTCAGAGTATTGTAAAAGGAATTGGGTCGTAAGAATTCGATCGATACAAAGACTTTATTTTACTAGTTTCGTACTTTTTATCTGAAATCGAAAGAAGATATATAAAAAGAGAGGAAAATCTGATTAAAATTTGCTATATTTTGTTCCACCCAATTGACTTTTTGTAAATAGAAATAAGTATCTCAAGTGGTAAATAATCCTTTAAAATAATTTGAAAAACAATTTAAAAATATTCCAAGGTGATTGGCAGGTTTCACAATGAAATACCTAATGAATTGTTGAAGAAGTCCTTCACTGATAAAATTTGTGAAATCGATAGCCATATGCAGGTGTTGCTTTATGAGCCATGAGTTTCGACACAGAAAGAAAATAAAATTGTGGACAATGAAGGGTAACATATTTCTCTCTCTCTCTCTCTCTCTCTCTCTCTCTCTCTCTCTCTCTCTCTCTCTCTCTCGTCGACAATATTCTTTCTTCTGACGAGCATGAATTATTTAAAATAATTAAATAAATATTAAAACGAATAAAAAATTACTCATAATTTATCGTAGCAGCTAGAATATTTTTACAAAGTTATAATTTATAAAATACCCATGTACGTCGTAATAAATCGACCGATCACAAAGATTTCAGCACGTGAAACATATGAAATATGCAATACACGCATAGAGATTATCTGCTCATGCCTTATGTATGCCTTATGTATCAAGTGTTCATGAGGGAGGCACAGGAAGTTAAGGAATAATTCTCATGAAACGAGTCTCGATACTGAATAAAAAAAATTTCACTTATTGTTAGCAAATTTTTATTTTAAAATCTCTGCGTTTTATTATTAAAGTTATATAAGATTGCTTCTAATATTAGGTATTTATAAAGTTTTTATAATTAAAGTTTATCAGCAATAATAAATTCCGGTTTTATAATAACTCATTTTAATAAGAGTATTAAAAGCTTATAAAATGTAACGTATCCTCTGCAGATGAAACTCAACGATATAATTAATCGAATATCCGCGAAATCCACTCGGCTCTTCATTCCCTCCAGTAAATTTAATTACCGATGACATTAATCAATCCAGAGAGAAAGAGCGAGAGGGAGAGGGAGAGAGAGAGAAAATACATTAAGTAAATTTTATTCAGTTTATAATAACTTTTTCATTTAATTAAAGAATAACTTATCTATTCAAAATAATATTATGTATATTTTTAATAACGTCAAATTTATTTTTGGCCTATATTTTTGCATTTCAGAAATTTCTATTTTAACTACTTTTTAATTGTCCAATCTTACCTATATGTAATTTAATTTTCCCTTTTAGAATAAAAATCTCATCACACAACTTTTCTCATTTCACAAATTATATTTTAGTTATTCTTTCGACCCGAGTCTTAGAGTTCTTTCAGAGAAAACCGCTTGAGGGGACCGATTTTAATCCTTCTGATCCTATCATTGAATTACAAGAGGAATTATATTTTATATAATGTTATTACTCGAGATTTGTGATCGTTCTTGAATCACCAGGCACTTGGATGGAAACTGAACTTTTTTAATCTCCATGTCACGTTCGTTTTATTGGATCAAAAGCTTTAAAAATACATCATTGCAAACTCTGATTGTAAAGCAATGTTCGTCTGACATTCTTAGAATAAAAAAGTAGGAAACATCTCGTAAATCCTGCAAACCCCAACGAAAGAACGAAGAAATTAGTGGTCAGAGTTTCTTCCTCGAAAAGAAAGAAGCAATAATACCTATAATTGAGAAAATTTAATTAGATTAAGAAAAATGAAAAGAATTAATTTTTATATTATACGAGTAGATTTACAGAGCGCAATGATATAAAATTCTGATAATTTAAAGTAAAATGGGGAGATTTAATTTTGAGGTAAAATCCGAATTACTTTCAAATTTGATGCAAACTGATGTGAAGACTGTACCATGTTTAGAACTTCGTCAAACTTGATAGTAATGACCTAGATAAATTTGTATGAACAAGGAAAACCGGTTAATGACGATGATGCTCCGTCTGTTCTAACGGGAAATGCTATTCGCACATTAGCTATAGTATAAGTCTGTTGCTTTTTAGCGTCAATGATAGGCTACCCCCTGTAATTTAATTTATCCACAAACGATATTTTTCTTCTAATAATTTATTATAAAATCCACGCTTTCGAATCTTATCTATTTTAAATAGCTGAATATTATTCAATTTACTACTTTGGGATTTTCTATTCTGTGGAAATTCCTCTCGTAATAAATGAGTGAAAAATTTTATCATTTCAGGTGAGAAAATGATATATTTTTCAAACATGAATTGTTCTGCGAGCATGACAAGAGAAGTAGTTTTCAAGACAATGGGGGCAGTTCATTTTTATGGTTTCAAGTTCACCCGTTATACGCTAACTCTAGCGAACTTCCTACCTTTAGAATGTTTATCAACTGTGATACATTATATTTCTGAAGTCACTAGTATTATTCACTTGAATGCAAGTTTACATTTTCTTAATATTTCTATTTTTGCGGGAGATACAACATTCAAAGTGCTTCAAATGAAAAGATTATAAATTCGTAAAATTTTAATTTGTGGGTTGGAAAGTCAAAAGGAACCTTTGGAAATTGAGAAGAGCTAAATGTGGCTTTATGTTTCGAAAGCCTTCTAATTCATATACAAATTGAATTGAGAATTTCTGTAGCTTGCAAATTGCAAGCTTCTAAAATCATTATAAAATTAAATGTATTCAACACATGCAAATAAGGAGACAATATATTTGATTCCCATGGGAGAGACTTTAACTTCAAATGTTTGCACAACAAAATCAAGCACCTGAAGCGTTATTAATGGATTAAAATTTGCATATGAACACCTAAAAGTTGTATGAATGAATTTTCTTTTTAAAATGTTCACGAATCAGTATTTAAAATATTTTTTCAACTATCTTTAAATTGTATTCCTATATAGATATAAAGCATCCGAACAATTCTGAAAGTTTTGCACAATATATGGAATATTATAAGAGGTGGTAAAGGATGATTCACATACGAGAAATTTAATTGCAATAAATAAGGCGCTAAGAATGAGAAATTTCCGTCGTGACTCTCCAGGCTTGCTGCAGAAAGTGACTTAATTAATATAAATTTAACATCGAGATATGTAAAGTTATTTGCATTCCGGAAAAAAATTTATACATACAATATCAGCTGGAGATTTCAAGCTTTGTCTGTGAAAAGCAGACTAACTATTCTGAGATTAGATAACAATTTACGACCATCGTAAAAAAGGAATAATTATAGTATTTAATAATTCAAGCTTTTGAAACTGTATTTATATTAAACTAATTTATATTGTGGAGTAGTTATTTATAAAGTGTATATTCAATTAATGAAAAATTTCCCACAATGTTATTTTCAAAAGGCCTTTTTGTTGTAAACTGATATTGTGCTCACTAGAAAGCTGAGTCTTAACAATGGTGGTGTTTCAATCGTTCTTTAATCCACTTAAGCGCATAATCTGATATTAACATGAACAAAAATTGCGAAATGCTGTGCAGAAATGTGTACACTTGCTAAAGCGCTTAATTCTATTTATGGTCTCTTTATCTTCTTAAAGGGATGAAAAAGTTATTTTCTTTCTATAATGTTTTAATGCTCTTTAATTTAATTAAATATTTGCAAAATTCTTTTTCTTTGTGTTTTAATTATTTCATATAAGCTATGAAATTGAAATTGAATTTCCGTTTTTATTGACTTACTAAGCCATTTATTTTCGAAATCACATTCTCGTTATTTTGTCGAATTTTTATAATGCCGTAAATTTTTTTCGCAGTAAGGGAGCTTTGGGCTTTTTTTATATTATATGATACGAAATGCGTTTGCAGAGGCAAGACGATGAAAATATAGAAAGCCATAAAATAAACAAGATTGAAGAGTCAAGCCATAAAAAATAGTCCGTTTGCCATCTAAGCTAAAAGTTTGGATCTGAAGATGAAAAGTTCCAATCAAGCATTTTGATTAAAGAGCTGTAGGTAGGTACGAGTAATTACCGTGTCGTAATTGCTCTCAAGTTCAAGTCTCACAATGTCTCACATATTTTCTTGTTAAAGACGTATACGCGTAAAGTTGAAATCGGAATTGTCGTAATTCATCTTTCGAAGGTTTCTTTTCCAGTAAAATTTGCCCTTTAATCATTTAACTTAAAGTTTGGATAAAATGTAAAGTAAATAAAATAGAAAAGTTAGTTCCCTAAGTACAGAAATTAATTAAATTTCGATTAAGAAAAAGCACTATTATTGTATTGTATGATTTTCATTTTGTTTAAATGTTGGTTTATTCTGAAGCTATAAAAGTGGATTTAATCAAATTTGATATTGCTGAGAGATTATTGAAATTTGATATCGCTGAGATGTCTATTGAAAAATTTATGAAATACAAAAAGCCTCTAAAAAATAAAACCAATTCAACCTGAACGTGATTCACACTAAAAATGCGGACGTTTCATGTGTGTCAAAACATTCCGAAAGTATAAAGTTTCATAAAAAATGTTCAGACTATTCAAGCGTCAGAATTTAATTCAATTCAATTTCCACAGTACATATCTCCAAACGTAGGAATAGTAAGTAATCTTAATTAATTTAATTATTTGCTTGAATTTCTAGTGTTTTTCATTTTTAATTTAATTTCTCTGGATGCTGTTAAATTAGAACCACGTCTAGGAAGAAAAAATCCAGAAGATTCAAAAGATTCTTTGTTTAGAAATTTCCATCAGGCTTGTATCTAACTTTGGTTTTAAGAACTGACCTATCCACTAATCTGGTCTTTCGTCTACACTCTGATAAGGTCTCACTCATGCAATGAGAATGTCGAATTAAAGCCAAATCTGTCGTGATAGTAAGTTCACGCTGAGCGATTTAAGCTTATAAATAATTTAAAAAAAAAAAGATATGCGACGCGAAGAACCAATCTCATTGTTTTTAAAGGCGTTGATGCAATGTTCATCGTACGACGACCCAAAAACAAAAGACCTCATTGAATTTTATACGAGACACGAAATGCATTATAAATTTATTATTGAAACATGCCAATAATTTCAATATTATTTTTAAGATAAAAGATTACTTTTATAATATCAATTTACAGTTGCAAACTAATTTTATTCAAAATGAATTAGATGAACGTTAATTATATTTCATTTAATCCTCGCGCTTCGCACTCGGCTTTGTTTAACAATATTTTTCATGATTAAAACGAAAACTAGTCATCCTGTTGAAAAATGGTTCAAGGGGAACTTGTAGATCTTTTTAAGGCCAATAATTATGTTGCGTATCATTTTCTCTGTATCTCACGTTATTTGGCTCAAAATTTGAATTTTAGATTTTTTAAGGAAATTCAAAAAGTTATTATGCCTATCCTATAGAGTGTTCAAAAAGAAACATTTTTCATCTTTAGACTTTTTTTCACATCGTGCGTTGTTTGGCTTCTTTCAATTTTTTTTTTATCCAAAAAAGTTATTAAGAAAAATTGTTCGTTTTTTTGAGTACTACGAACATCCGTCATTAGAATTTTTAAATTAAAAAAAAAAGTGGTTTCAAAAATTTTCAAAATGCTCCAGTTTTTAAAATTTTTATCCAAAATGGCTGGCCAACGAACTTGACATCGGTCAATTCTTTCGAAAGTTCTCGTGCTAACAAACTAAAATCTACAGACAGACAGAGACACATTCGTAAAAACATGTTTTTCGGGTTCAGGGGGTCCCAAAACGTGGACATTTGATGAAAACTGGGGGGGTCAAATTTTACACAAATCTAATACATTCTCTCTGATGAGAATGTAAAAAATAAAGGAAGAATGAAATAATTATTTCTAATTAATCAAACGTCGTTAAAATTGTTTTAGAAATATTGAAAAGAAGTCCAATATGCAATATAAAACGAAGAATAAAAGTGCATATCGATTAAAATTCTGCGTGAAACGATTGGATCTGTGTGATTAAAAAAAAACAATGCACTCTTGACATGAAACTAATTATTTCCATAATAGTGGATGTTTTTATAGTGAAAGGGTAATAACTGAGACTTCAAGTTCAGCACTTATGAATAATAATTTATGAATAATAAAAATTGAACAAGCATTGTTATTCATCTTTAATTCTACTGATGAAAATCTAAAGAGAATGTTTAGAAGACTCGTGAATAATTACCAACTACATCACTTGAAACCTAAGACTTCCGAATAGAAGGTTTACTTGTAATATAAATAAATAGGTATCTATCTATCAAAAAAAGCACGTGACTGTTTAAAATTTTTGCAAGAGCAATGTAAATGAACAAACTAATTTTCGATTTAGTGCCCTGATGTCACTAATTTCTGATTGAATCCAAAACTTGCCCTACTTCAAAGAGATCTTAAAAACCTTATCCTCTAAGCCTAAATTATTCTAAAAAAAAGTGAAAGCACTTTCTTCCTTAAAGTCTGATAAAAAAATATAGATCTTAAATACAATTACATAGACAAAAATGAAATTAATATATTCGGAGTCTCCCATAAATAGTGACAGACTCCAAATTTCTAAATCCGATGTACCTTTCAACTTTTAAGCCTACAAATTATATCTTTAGTTCTATTAGACTTTTGAACATAATTAACATTGAAAGCCAATCTCCATGCCAAGTAAAATTTTGAATCAATAATATGTATCGCGAATCAAGAATTCCATTTGATGATGCATTCCCGATAACGAGGTTATGGTAGGTAACCATTTTTTGTCAGTGACTGTATAAAACGGGATTTCGGTTTTATTTCGTGGACAGGACGAGCCGACGAGATCGACAACGGACTAAAGGAGCCAATCTTTCCCTTCCCGATCGTCGACTTGGACCTTTCAGAGCAACTTTCCAAAATCGACAGTTAACAAAAACAGGGTCTTGATCAGGAAAACGTGGAAAATTGGTGAGTAAGAAGTGTATTGTTATTTGGGTCAAAACCAGTTTCTTTAGGTGTTTTGTTGTTTTTTTTTTGTACCTGACTTTGCCACCACAAAATTGGCAGGCCGGCCCCTGCCATCCCGCGTGACAGATGCAGCTGCCATTTATTAAGCTGCCATTTTCGAGGTCGCAGGGCGAATCTGACGTCGAGGTAGGATTTGCGGCACTTTGTAACACCGCTGCCCAAACAATCACTAGGAAAAACGCGCAGGGTAAAACACTGTCCCGATTAAATTGACGACACGAACCTTTTCGACGGTACTTAGACTTATATAGGAACAAAAACATCTGCATCACTTCTGCCATTTTGATAGGCTTCCATGTCAAAAGACAATGGCCGATGGCGACGTAAAACGACTCTCGCAAACACCTCGTTGTGCGAGAGTGCGGCCACCAGGCCGGGATTGAACTGTCATACACGAAAGTACTCCTAAAGGAGGTTTGCCGTTTGCTCCGTTTGCTCTGGCTCTGGCGTGGGGCAAACTGATCGAATACAGGGAGCGCCACTGACTGGAGCCCTTTCTTCTGTATTAGCGCCTTTTTAGGATTTCAATTTTCCTTGTGCATTTATTTCAGAATAGTGATCCTTAAAAAGACTTAATTATCTTGAAACTCAATTTATCTGGATTTATTTTAATCAGTGGCGTAGCTTACTCTAGGGGGCCCCTGTATCAAAATTGGAAGGGGGGCCCCGTATAATTGATACGGCTAATACGACGATAGCTACGCCCCTGCCGCTTTGAAAACACAAGTTCTCAAGTTAAGCAATGTTTTGCGCGGTTAGTACTTGGATGGGTGACCGCTTTACAGTGGCGTAGCTTACTCTAGGGGGGCCCTTCTACCATTTTAATTTAAAATTTTTAATTTTACCAATTTTCGCTAACACACTCGGGGGCCTCCTGAATCTCGGGGTCCCGTATCATTGATACGGCTGATACGGCGGTAGACACGCCCCTGATTTTTACTATAAATATTCAAACATTTTTATCATTGTCATACTTGAATTTGAAAAGGTTAGGAATTTTTGAATTATCTACTAATTTAGTACATAAGTTTATTATTAATACCCAATCCACCATTTAAATTTTGAATTCTAAGAATGTTTATACAATTGTTAACGTTTAAAGTTTAAATGAATGAATATCCAGCTCTTTAAATTTTAAATTACATTTGAAATGATCAGGGGCGTAGCGGGCGAACTGAGTTCTTGGGGTTGTCATAAATGCCGACTCAATAAGTAAAATCAAAAATAGCAAAAATTTGTTCAAGAAAATGATTCATGAAAAATATTCCTTATGCAATTTGTGAGTATTTAAAAATATATTTTGCTATTATAATTAATTTTTCATAATCTCGAGTTGTTTCTTTTCAATTTTTTAATTTTTTGAACTTGACCGACAAGTTAATCGGTCTACTGTTATTATATACCGTTGACTAACAGCGATATACGTCATTAAAAGTATCCCACTCGTTCGTCTGTTGAATCTCAATACGTTACATATCTTGAACAGAAATGTTGTCAGACTGGAGTTGTTAACGAAGCTGGACGTAGCTGGTACGGTATCGTTCAAATAAACTTCTTTTTCGTGCTGATTTCTATAAACATTTTACAATTTCTTTTCACTAGTTTATTTGAGACGAATATTCTTCTCAAAAGACTTCATTTTTCCACTTCTTCTTCTTTATTCTCCATCATTACAAAATATGGCCTCAAAAATATATTCAACAGGTTATAGAATACCTCAGATTGAAACGCTGAAAAAATAAAAATAATACTTAGAGAAAATCTGTCATTAGTTTTTTATATATTGCCTATATAAAAAAGATACTATTTTCACATATTTTTTTAGAAATGTGTCATACATTAAAATTTTTCCAATGCAATTTATCAAGATTAGATAATAAAATGCTAGAGTCAATAAACTAATCCATTTTACAATTTCAGAAAAGCTATAAATTATAAAATCAATAATTTAATCTTTTTAGATTTTTTTTAGAAGAGACTACAGATAACCTGTATGTTTATTCTTTTTAATAAAATACATAATCAACAGTATCAATTTGAATCAAAGTTAAGGGCGTTGGACCCAAATGTTAAGCTCAAAATTCCATTCTCCATTTTACTCAACGAAAATTATAGATAAATATTTTTTCGCTCTGTAGCACTAATCTTTTTTCAAATACAAGACTGCATACAGAGCGAAAATATATTTAGTTTCGATACTTTTTGCATAAAATGAAGAATATTTTCGTTTTACTTAAAAAATATTTGAACTAGATATTTTATCGCTCTGTACACATAATACTAGTAAAAACTTATTTAATTCCACAGAGGGAGAAAATTGCAAATTTAATGTTTGTTGAGTAAAATGAGGAAATCGAATTTTTAGATTAGAAATTGGCTCCAACAACCTTAGTTGTAAAAAATTCAATAACAGTGCAAGTTTAATTAAATTCTAAACTTGATTCTATGAAATGATCTTAGGGAAATAAAGATGCCTGGTAAAAGCAAAAAAGGAGGAAAGGAGGTGAAGAAAACACAAATTGATGAAAATAAATTAAGAAAGGAGTTGAGGAGTCAAGGCAATTCAAAAGAAAAATCTGGAGATGATAATATCAACGTCCCTCCTGTTGAGGCCGTGGATATATCCTCAAAACCTGTAGAAAAAATTCGATTAGGTGGAATAGAGGGGTAAGTTAAATTATAATTTACTATTTACACCATGTAGCAACCACAATCGTGGTTGTGAAAACCATAAATTGTAGTTGTACCATATTTTACTATTTCTGAGGTTGTCACATCCATAACAGTTTTTTCCATGTATCTGATTATAAAATGAATTTACTCTATAAATTCTTATTTTAAAATTCAGTGGAGCAACTCATTCAACACTTATCGTGATTGATGGAAAGGGTAATAAATTGACGGAAATTACGGGACCTAGTACAAATCATTGGGTAAGTATGTATAATAATGTAGCCTAACTTTTTAATTTATCTCATTATCTCTTCTCTTATTATTTTGACCTCAAGGAGCTTTCAAATGCAGTATTAATTCAATATTGAAATGAATGAAGATAAAATTTATAATAAAATTTCTTTATGTAATGAATTATGTATTGACTAGCTTATTGTTAAGTTTCTGGACATTATGTTTTACAATCTTATCTTCGATTTATCAATATAATTTGTGATCAAACGTTTAAATTAGCAATGAGCTTACGTTAAATTTGATTTGGAATATAAGATATGTAGTATTACAGATTATAAGCAAATAAATTTAAGAAATTGATTAGATAGTTTGAATTAATTCTGTTTATAAATATAAAGTAGTCTGATATCTTTAGAAATCGACAAAACTTGCGAAGAATTAGTTTTCAAAATTAGAGCAAGTCCTTCATCAGATTTATGTCGCTGATTGCATAAAAGGTCGTAGAATTGCAGGCAATTCAATCAGACTTGTTGCTTTGATTCCGCAGACTCTACTCCGCACTCCTTTAATAATTCCCTTTTCAATTTTCTTATTAGCAACTTGGGTTGCAAGAAACGGCTGCAAGAATCAGTGGCATGATCTCGAAAGCGAAAGAAGAACTCAATTTATCAGAATCCGACCCCCTGGATTGTGTGGTAATTTTCTGAAAGAAAACATAATACACATATATTTTGTTTTAGGTATGAAATCAAATTTAATTTCGATTTGTAGGGTTTGACCCTAAGCGGTTGCGAGGAAGAATTGACTAATAAAGCCTTAACTGATATTTTGCTAAAGGAATATCCAAACACCTCAAGGGCTTATTTCATAGGTTCTGATACATTGGGCAGTATCAAAACTGGCTTATCAGATGGTGGTATAGTACTGATTGCCGGAACAGGAAGCAATGCACTTTTGATTAACCCTGACGACTCGAAACACGGTTGTGGAGGTTGGGGACATATGATTGGAGATGAAGGAGGAGGTGACTATTTTTGTACCGCATTATTGAAGGCCCATGAATTAACCTTTTCGATAATAACTTGCAATTGACAATTTACAATCGCCAATTGAAGCCTCAATTTAAATTTAAGATTAATTCCACTTGTGCTGCCTCCAGTTCTTTTTATCGTCCCAATTTTAAATATTGAAAAGTATTTTGCAAAATAATTACAGCTTTCTGGATAGCTCATAGAGCCTGCAAATATTATTTTGATGAAATCGATGGATTGGTGAAAGCCCCTCATTCGGTAGATTACATTTGGTCAGCAATTAAGAATTTTTTCAAAGTATCAGAAAGACATCAGATGTTAAGGCACTTGTATGCTGATATGAACAAGAGTCAATTTGCTTTATTTACCAAGGAGATCGTTACTGGCTGCGAAAAGGGAGATCTTCTTTGTCTACTTCTCTTTGAAGAAGCTGGCAAAGTTTTAGCCCAACATGTTGAGGCTGTTTCCAAAAAGGCACACAACGTAAGTACTTTTATAAAATTGATAAATCTCCTGACGTTTCTGGAAAAGCAATAATAAATGTGTTACATAGTCAAATTTTTTAAATTATATTCTGTTACTCAAAACTTACCATTTTCTTACATATATGTATATTATATATATGTTCAGGATCTGAAATTGTCCGAAGGCGGATTGAAAGTGGTTTGTGTTGGATCTGTCTGGAAATCCTGGAACTTCATGAAAAAAGGTTTTTCAGAACAACTTATCAGAGGACAAATCGTGGATGAATTAACTCTTCTTCTACTAACAACATCTTCAGCTTGGGGTGCCTGTTATCTCGCCGCAGAAAAACTCAATTGTTCTTCTGTGAACAAAATATATAAAGACAATACCGAAATCATCTATCATTACAAACGCAATAATTGCGGATGTCCGTAGCTTTACATCTATCAAATATTAGAACAATTGTCAATGAAAATTTTTATTACAAGACAAAATAGAACTTAAAACAAGTTTTAAATTTATAACTCTTCAAAATTTCAATACAAATTTTTCTAGATGGAAGTTTTTAACTTTATCCCTGACTTTCTACGCTGTAATTTAAGAATTGAAAATAGAAAGAAAATAAAAGAATATCTAAAATTTAATTTCTTAAATAATTTCACAAGACGATTAAAAGTATATTTTGAAAAAAATATATTATCACCATATCACATTTTTCGTGTACATCGGGTTATTAACAAATTACATAGATTTTTCTGTACAATATAATATGTAATTGTAATACAATCTCAATCATTCTTTAACGATTTGTACACATATTTGCAGACTACTTATCTGTGGCTTTAGGTCTTTCAATGGAATTTGTGGTCTTTAGTGAACAGTTAACTTATATTTTGATAAGAAAAAATTCATAAAAATACGTCTATAGATTTTAAGTTTATAATAGAATAAAATATAAAAACATGTCTCAAATTCAAAAACAATCACGTTAATAATAGACAATAAAAACATAAAGTATACAATTAGGATATACTTTTTCTTCTAAATAAATAAATTTTCATACCATTAACGTTTTTTTTAAATATCTATAATAGTTATTTTCTTTGACGAAAAACAGTCCATGCGAAACCGTCAAAGAAAATTAATTTTTTCACGAAATTTTCCTGTAAAACTTTAACAACGATCAGCTTAGCTGAAGCTTCATTCCTTAAATCTATTAAACTATTCAAAGGTAATGTGAAAATAAACATAATTTAACAATGCTAAAATGTGAATACCAAAAGTCACGTAATCTGTCAATTAACTAAAAATTCCATTTAAAAAATACTAAAACATTTAGATTTACTATAAAATATGTGAAACTTCCGCTTTGCATCAGTTTCTCTTGTTCCTAGGAATTAAATATCTTTCTTTAAATATTGTTTCATAATATCTTCCTCAGGTCAACAATCATTTTGATATGAATTCGAATTATTGTATTCAATGTCTATTGTAAAGTTAGCTTTAGACTTGGATTTACAGTAAGAAGTGACTGAATTGCTTGTAAACATAAATAAAATTGTAGAATTAATGTTTTAGGTCGAATATTTCTATTAACAAAGGTTCTACACTGGACGGGTTGACATTCAAGTATACACCAACGACTTCTTCGTTTAATCTGTGAAGTTCTGAAATCTTCTGGATCAATTTCAAAAATGTCGACTTTGCTTCGCATCCTGAATACATGCTTTCCAAATATCGTCTTAGAAGATAGTAATAAGAATTCTAAAATATAAGATTTATATGAAAAAATTAAATGCTGAATACTTTTAACTTGAGAAAAGAATCATTGCTGACACAAATCATCTTAAAGTAATAAGTTTCTTAACAAAAATTTTATCTTTACCTGTTCCAACTTGATAACATCAGAATGAACGACTTTGGGCCTATCAGGCGTGAAGAGGGCGATGGCACTGAGGATCAAAATAATGTTCTCATCCCTCCATCTTGAATCAAAAGTTCTGACAAACTTTGCATGCTCCGCATACAAATTTCCTTTCGCTTCCTTAAGAACATCAACTTTTATGTTCGACATCCTCTCCTGAGTATGGGGAATTTTCCAGACGTGCTTATCAGGATCATAATTAATTGCCGACCTCAGGATCATCATTTCGGTGCATCCACCTTTCAACAAGGCAAGTTGATCCTCCTGACACATATTTTTGAAAGCGTTTATCTTCTTCGACATTTTTATTAGTCGCCTAATTGCTATTGCTGTCAAGTTTATGACATCAAGCAACATTGGATCGGACTGAATTCCACTTCCCTAAAAAGAAGTAAATTGCATAAATATTAGAAGAATTATTGAACTTTATAATATCTTTCAACTTATTCAACAGCATTTCTTAATTTATCGAATTGTAGTAAATTGACAAATATTATTTATTATGTACCTTGAACCTACACTCGTCGCCAATTAAATTTGTAATGTCATCGTCTAAAGGAGCGTGCAGAGCCTTGTTGGCTACTATTAATTCGTTTAATTTTGCCCTTTCAGAATCATTTAACTCTCTGCTATTTAGATTGTTACCCAGAGATGAAAATGCTGAAAATTCCAATTTTATCGCCTCGCAGAGGATCGATTCGATTGAATTAGGAGTGATTGGTAATCTGAAAACATAAAGTCTCGTTAATTTATTAATTTAGTATAAATATCATTAGTATTAATTAAAATTAACGATGTACCTTTTCTTTCGTTCTTAATTAAATTATTTCTTTCTTAATGTAATAAATATTTCTTAAATTAAAAATTAAAAGTAATTTCTTATACCATGGAAAAAGCGTTTTTCAAGCAGTTTTAAAGAAAACAATTCATATATATATATATAAAACTTTTTATTTATTTGATAAAAAATTAATATATTTGGCAATTTAAATTATAAATTTACAAAATCAAGAGGTACAAAAATCAGTCTAATTTGTCCATACTATAAAATTCGTTTCAAAACTTCTATGTCTATAACATCTGTACAATTGACGAGTTCATATTCAACATAAGTTCACGTTCAAGATTCATTCCGTTCCCGCCCTCACTTTTTAATTCCATCAAGGATGAAAATCCCAACTCGCACAGACAACTATTAGAAAAAGGTACTAGCTTCTCCACTGCCAATGCTACCAAATTCGGATACTCTTTTTTTAACGAGAGCCAAAACTGAGTAATTGTATTTTTCCTAAAAATTATTTTCAAAGACTTGTCAGATGAAAGTTTCCTGAGTTCTTTCTCTGTTTCAATTGTCAAAATCGATTTTTTTCCAAGATCAACCGAAAAAGGATCCAAAATCCATGAACATTCATTTGGTGACACAGTTAGAAAATTCTCCGTCAATTCATTGTGAATTCCAATCAGATGGTCCACGAACAGTTGTTTCGTTGCATTAAAATAGTCTTCATAATGCTCGATTTCAAGCAGATTCCACAAAGCAGGAAAAGATTCTAAATAACCCCTCTTCATTCTCTTGATCCAAATAGTCAATTTTTTTATAAAAGCTTTAATCGTTTTTTGTTGAATGATGACATTTTTGTCCTTTCCTTCCATCGAGACAACGAGATCATTCATATGGGAAAAAATATCTGCCAAATAGGCTAATCTAATTATCCACAGTGGGTCCCAAAAAACACTGGCCAAGTAGCAATTCTCGTTCTTTAAAAAAATGGCAACTTCCCTTTTTAATTCCACCAGTAAATTAAAAACTTTACCTCTTGATAAATATCTCGTATGGTGGAGCAACATTTGCCTGAAAACCCCAGACTTTTCATTTAGAACAGAGGAAAGTCGACTCGAGGAAGACTTAATTAAATTAATAATATTCACAGCATCTTCCAGGACCACCATTAAATTCTTAGAAATCTTAGTCGTGACGAAAGAGTGAAGGTCAATTAAAGAATGATACCATTGTGCTTTTGTGGCTATTCCCTTGACTCGTTCTACAAACATTGAGTTTTTATTTAATTCTGGTTTAGAACAGTCAGTGTAAATACCAACGCAATTGTCCCAATCGAATTCGTAAGCCTGTACAGCAGTCAAAAAAGTTAAAAGTATATTATTGTCAGTCAGAGGTTTGCAAAAAAGTAATTTTTCCTCAATATCATTTTCTGTTACAAATCGCACATAGACTAAAAGGTAAAAAACATTTTCAAAAATTGATAAATCAATTTGTAGAGCAAAAACCTGATGCTTTTTTAATTTTTCCTTCAATTGAATATGTTCTTCCGAAAGAGTAATAAGACTAAGAGAAAGAGGATTGTTTTTCATTAAAATCTTTTGGGAATTCTCTGGGGGAATGATCTCGATTTTAATGTCCTGAGTTTCGATTTCAGATTTGAGAACGCCGACTAGAGTTTCCTGAGTCGAGATATTGTAAGTTGGAATAATTGTATTGTCATCCTGAGTCACATTTTGAGTCTCACTGGAAAAACAGTCTTCAGACTCTCTACTATTAATAACATCTTGTTCAGTATTTTCAAGAACAATAATGTCACATTCATCGTCCCTATAATTCACAAAAAAATCTGTATGATTATTTTTTGCTAATAAAGTCTTCTCAGTATCCGATAATTTCAGAGAAGGCAACTTTTCCTTGAAAAATTCTTCCGTAGGTGATTGTATCTCAGAATGTGACTTGAAATGCTTGATGAACTGGTGCCTCGAAGATGTACTAGACAGTCTTTTGAGACATTTTAAACACTGATAAGAATCTTGAAAAACCTTAAATCCGTATTTAATACAATCCTCCATTGGATGATATTCAGGCTCAATGGGGTATTGATTTTCACTATTATCATCTTTTAATTGCGCTAACCTTTCCTTGAAATACTTGATAGGCTCGTTAACCATTAAAGGATGCTTTTTATTCAAATGAAATATAATTTCGTCAAGCTTATTCAGATTGGCCAAGGTTATGAATTGAAGACAGAAAATACATTGGAGTTTCGCATCCTCAACAATTCTGCATCCATACTTCAAAAACAAATCTTCATTCTCGGACTTCGTTTGCTTTTCTAATTGCTGCTTCTTTTTCTGGAAATACTCCAGTGAAAAGTTCGAGGATGAAGGATGACAGGTCAACATATGATTCTTAAGACTCAAGGGATTGCACTGATTATCCGTTCTCAAACACACGTCACAGAGAACACATTGCACTCTTCCATTAAACATTCGGAATCCATACTTTATTAAGTCCTCATTTCCCATTGGGTAGTAGATAAGTTCCTGGAACTCGGGTTTATTTTCAGTCTCAAAAATCTTCTTCAGAAAAAATTCCGGGGGTTGCTCCTTGACCCCTGGGTGCTTCGTATCCAAATGCTTTTTCATATTGTAGGGTCTAATGTACTTGCTAGAAAAAAATTTATTGCAAAGGATACAAACTTGACCTTTTTGAAGAGGTCTGAATCCAAATTTAATCAAATCAAGCTCCTTCTTGTGGATGAAAAGCTCGTTAATGACTTCTGGATAAGTCAACTCAACACCTTGGATTTTCGTCACTTCAATCAGTTTGTCTAGGAAAAAATCTATTGTCTGCTCTCGATGCTCTACATGGTAGCATTTAAGGTGTTGTTGAAATTTTTTCGGATGATTTAGGTCATCGAAGAAAACTTTTAAACATAAAAGACATTGTTTATATCCGTTGCTTACATTCCTGATACCGTACTTAATGTAGGAGTTGTTTTCCTCTTGGAAAAGTTTACGCTGGAAGGTGTAACGAATCCAGGAAGCTTTGCTTTTGGTAATTTCTGCTTCTGTCATGCCTTCAAGCATGTGTAATAGTTGAAGAAAAGTACTCTCAGGGTCTTTCTGTAAAGTTGGATGACTGAGTTTCAAATGCTGAGTCATACCTGCAAAAGTTTTGTTAAAAATGTTATTGTAGCAAACAAGACATTGAGCTTGACCGTTGATAATTCTGAATCCGTATTTTAGAGATTCTTCAGTGGTTTTTGCTGCAGCATTGAATTCCGGTTTTTTGCAAGTCGATGGACCACTCATTGTTGAATCCGACTCTGTCGATTCATTGGAATCACTGGTTTTTCGTTTACGTTTATTAGATATCGTTGTATTTATTGTACGTGCACTCATAGTTGATCCTGTTGCCAAGTTGCTATGTTCAAATTCGCTTTGAGTATAAATTTCTGAGTTAACACTCATTTCATTATAGGCACAAATTCACTGTAGGATCTGAAAATACTGAAAGGTGCTCATGCCTAAACCACTATGTATACAATATAGATAATTTTGAATTTAGAAAGTGAGACTTGATAAGAAACACAGCTGACAGCACAGGTCGAGACGACAATAATGGCGGAACTACCCGAACTCCAAAGCGTCCGAAGCATTTCCTGCCCCCACCCCCCTCACTCACTCTCTCTCTCTCTCTGGGGATCTCTCTCACTTACTGTGATACATGTTATTTAGAGATTTCAGGAGCGTAACTGTGAGTGATAGTCAATCTTTTTAATTTTTAGATGAAATCATAATAGACATTTATCTAAATTATAAGTTTGAAAAGCTTAACAAACGAATGGAAAGTTAAAAATTAATTATTGTAGAGAAGTGAGGAGTATGAGGTTGGTGCGAGGCAGAGTGATAATTGCAAATAATGCAAATAATGCAAATAATAATTGTTGATATTTATATTAGCTTTTTGCCTGAAATGGTTTTAGTAACAACAAAATAGTATCCTACCTTTGAACATCTTGAAGAACATCCCTCGTAACATCGTCAGTAGTTTTGTTCCAATCACTAGTACTTGGTTCCACAGACTGCAATTTTCCTTCATCAGAAGCCGGATTTGTAATCAAATTCGTCAATATTGGATTCTCAACTTGACTATGTTGCGTCTCCAAAACATGCCTATTTAAATTATCCGAACTTCTATCACTTTTTACATTATCCTCAACCCGTTCTTTGGAATTCCTTTCGCTTCCTTCATTTCTATCATCAGCATCAACATTCTGTTCAAAAAATTGTGAAATTGATGGATCTGCAGTCAATTTAGAGATAGTTTGCGGATCCATCATAATTTTCATCAAAATCTCCTGATTCTCGAAGATTCTTGCTAGTAAAAGCGGATTATTAATCATCTTAGCAATCAATGTAGGATCCTGAGCTATTTTCATAGCAAGGTTCGAACTTTTAGGACAAGTTTCCTTTGGTTTTAAACAAACTGTGTTATCCTCTGTAGTTGGTAGTGTTCCAGAATTATAACACGTCTCCGAAACTAATCTTCCTCTTAAAACACTTTCCTCGTAAGGAGTTCTCTGACTCACAAAATTTTGTTCGATTCGCGAATAAGGTAAAGAATTCTTCTCACCGAAGCTTTCATCTACTGTTAATCTGTGTTTTAGGCTTTCAAAATTCGAAGGTCCACTTTCCTCCTCTGTTATGTTCCTCGCAATCAAGGTTTTATTTTCAAGAGGTATGATATCTGGAGAATTTTCATAAATCGTTTGATTAGGTGGAGAATCTCTCTCCATATTGATCTCGTCTGGATACCTCACCACATGATGATTGAATTTGGGAAAATTCGAGACTGAACTGTGCGAATCTTTTAACATCTCAAGGGTTTTCGAACCAGCTATGTCCGAATTTTCTGGGGGACTCGAAGGACTGGGAACACTGGCTGCTGTCACGGGACTCATATTGTCAATCACAGTCTGTCTATTTGCATCTAGATCTGTGTATTTTCTATCCGACTCCCAGAAATAGGTTTCCGATATTGTAGAAGCTGTTGAAACTACTGAAGCTATTGAAACTGAAGTGTCGTTGTCAAAATTCGATTCCTCAACCGACTCTCTTTTCATTTTTGTTATTTTTGAATCGCCAGGATTCGGTCTCTTTTTGGCACGATTTTGCTCTATTTTTTGACGCTTTAGAACCTTGTCTTCTTCTGACATTATGTACTCTTTTCGCATTCCTATGATGAAGCACTTGTCGAGTCTACATTTCTGACAAAAGCGGCGAGTTACGGGAGTAATGTTGCAGTTTTCCGTAAAGGGACAGCGGAAATCCTAAAAAAAAAAATTAGTAGTGCTTCCTCATTAAGAAAATGTATTGATGTATGCAGAACATAAATCAAAATGTATACATATTTTACATTATGTTACAAAGGTAGATACCCTAGTTTAATGTTTCGAACCCGCTAACTAAGAAAATTATTTTCACCTATATAATTTAGATAAGATATTGTCCGAAATGTATATAGAGTAGATAACAAAAACAGAACAAGCCTAAATTATTACATTCGTTCTAACAATATAGATATTGGAAACATAATAGAAAACAAGACATAAATAGAAGTACGAATACATTATCGAAAAAACTGAAATTATCAAAAAGAATCGAAACCAAAATAGAGGACAACCTGGCAAGAAGAATAAAGAATTTTTACATAAATAGACTCAATTTTTAGGAGCTCATTTTTATTTAAAAAGCAATGGGAACAAACCTTCTTTTTAAGAGCATTTCTTCGGAAAAAGGCTTTGCAACTCTCGCAGGATACGGCGTTAAAGTTGTATCCTAGAGCTCTGTCACCGCAAACTCCGCAAATTTTGTTGGCTTCTCTGGCCGGATGTTCATCGTCCATCTCTTCTAGATGAGTTTTCATTATGATTAGCCAGCTTATTTACATATCACTTCCCAAGTACTCGAATTTATCCACTATAATATAGGAATATTTATTGATAGCAGGATAGCGAGGGTGATTCATGTCAACAACTTGTGAAACAATTGGAAGCAATGTCCCAGAATTGTTTCGATATTGTTATTAAAAAACTTAAACTTGGAAGCAATTCCTCACGTGAAAAGTCACTGTCACAACTTGAGAACTTGAACGAAGAGTTAAATTGACAGTCACTTATCAACACTTATTCACTTAGCAGTCCACAGTCCTGAATACCTTGATGCCTTGAACGAACGACAAATATGTCGTTATGTATTTCCTTTTCTTTGTACAGACTGACATCTCGAATCTACAGGAAAACTAACACATTTTTCGTTGCATATTCGCAATTTTCTTCCACCCACAACTGTAGTCGCCTTACGAATCCCTTTTATGTATTGGATATACCAAATAAGTTCTCGTACTCGCATGAATTTGCTTTTGACATCTCTTGTGACTGCTTGTAACTGTTTTTCATTTAGGTTAGGAATTTCTAGTGATTTTCAACATTTTTAGATGTGTGGGAAAAAGTGGCAGCTTGTTTTATATAGAGACTGTAATCGTTGGCAGCACTGATAGCAAATTTAAATAAATAAACAAGTACATATGTGTACGTAGTTCTAATTAAAAATACTCAATTAATTAATTTTTAAACAAAAATACGTAAATGATTTCTTCTAAAAAATTTTATTTATCGTCCTATCAAATCGTCTTCGTGTTGTGAAGTTCGCTTGAAGATAAGCCAATCTTTCTTATCAGATTAATTTATTAATGATTATCGCATCTCAATTTGTAGTATATTAGGTTTTCAAAGCTTAAAAATCTCCATTTATATCTACAAGATCAGAATTAAAACAATAAATTTCAATTCTAGAAAAATTTATTAAAGTATTCAAAAAGATATTTCTTACAATTAAACGTCATTTCTTCAAAGATCACAATTTCGATTACATGTAACTTGTTAATAAATACATTACAATAATTATTGCGACATAAAAATTATATGACGTACATATAACTAATGATAAATAAAATAAATGCGATTTTCTAATCATCTAATAATGTTCTACAAACATTTAAACTAAAATATATTTTCTATTTTAATTTATGAACTTAACAATCTTAAAATATATCGTTTTAAATATATCAAAATGAAGTATAAAAGGAAAATTGCTCTTAATGAAATTATTACAAAATAGTATTCTTTAAATTCTAAAGCATTTTAAATTCGCTTACACGAATATCACCAAGTTTTCTAAGTATGACAAGCAAATGCATTATAGAAAAAATTCGCTTAGTATGTTGCAAGTGTATAACAATCTTCAAATAATTAAACACGAGATAAAAAGGCACAGTCAACAATTGTGATAAAAATGAATGCGTTCGTTTCATTTAAGAAAATACATCAGTGTCATCGAAATCTTATAACAGTCTTATTAAAATGTGAGATTGGCTGTTCAAAAACCCCTAATATTAAATTTAATAGATATATAAAATCTTTTTCAGTACATATAAACATTTATGTACGTTTAAATTGATATAAAAAATTGTAAAAAGTGACGTATTTGTATTTGTATACCTTTTTTTTTAAATTTTTCAATTTATTATTTCGGTGGCGTGTCTGTCAATTTGGTGCTGCCCATTAGTACTCCATCAGTGTTTAGGAATAATTCCTCTGTTGTATAATAAGGCACTATTTCTTCTATACTTGCAAATGATTGCTCTTTTACTTTTGGTGATCCCAACGCAAATCTGTAGTAGGTGTAAAAATAATTACAATTAAATATTGAAAAATTGCACTTTTTTTCCAGATTAACTTAGATTTTATAAATATGTACTTAAAGCCCAAAGTATTGGGTTTCCAATTCCAAAAAATGTCTGCAGACCTTAGAAGTAATGTTCTGAAGTTCAATTTAGAATAATTTTCTTTATACTTAAAACTATCCTGGTACCAAAAATTATACGGATAGATGAAAAAAAGAACAAATAATATCTTAAATTATTCACCTGTTATCGGATCTTTTTCGAATTGCAACATTGTAAACTCTGTCTTTGAACCAAAGTACCAAAGTTAATGGATTGCTAGGATTCGATGTGGACGGTCTAATTAGGAAATAACCATCTTGTGGAGTATTACCATAAGTACTCTCTAAAATTGAAAAAAAATTTTCATTATATTAAAATATCTTGCAAACCCCCTATAAAATTAAATACTTGAAACAAAATATTATTCTTATCGATAAGTTGGAAAAATATGTTTACAAATTAAATGAATACTAACGTCCTCTAATTAATATCATGGCTTGTTCCCTCGTAACATTATGGAACCATGGCTTATCCATATAAGATTGTTTATCAGGAGGAGGTGGTAGTGGTCTAGTTGCTCTTTCTGCAGATAAAGATGTATTACTTCCTGAATGTGGCAAAGTAGCAAATTTCTTATCCAGGGAACGCTCTGTAACAACCAAATATTTATTAATAACCAAAATAAAAATAATCTTACCAAACCATCGCTCTCAGAAAATAAGTTAAATTTTCAATCAATAAACTTTCATAACTTCTAATTAACTTCACAATGTATAAAAGTTAATGATATAGGATTAAAATACTAATTCTAAAATACAGAATTAAATTCAATATATTATTACCGGGATAATTTTTTACTGAACCATGGACGTCAGGTCCTGCTCCATAATATTGAAATGAAACGGGCTTGTATTCTATTTCCGAAAAATGACCTAAGCCTGCGACCTTTTTTTGAACACCTTCGTAAATTACACGTGGAAAGCAAAAGAGTTACTAAAGATAAAGTCTAACTGCTTTGGTAATTCAAATAAATAGTTGTTCTACAATTTTTCTGTTATATTTTACTTGAAAGTCTTTTTAATTTTCATGAATTTGTTAATTGAACAACTTTCTTACTTGAATAATGAAAATAATATTGTACATTATAAAATACTAACTTGATAAGTTAAGTCGGGCTTGAGCCAAAGTTTCTTGAGTTAAACATTCGGAAAGACTCGCCTGTCGACGAACAGTTCTGTTCATAGACACAGTTCTCTTTGCATTTCCAATCAATGTTGTCATTTTATTATTTGCGCTTTATTTCTCTTTCCTTTATATTGTTTAATCACAATTCACTTTTATATGACACTTCTGATTTCCTTTAAAAAAATTTGTAAACTTCTATTCAAACTTTTTATAAATTCTTAAATTGATTTTTTAAATAGTTCAATTATACAGTTTTAAATTTCGTTTGGGCGAAATTCTGAATATATTTTGATAATTTAATTATTTAATTAAATAATAATTAACAATCTTGGAGAAACCAAACTTGAATCTTGATAAATATATTCCTTTCCGAATTTTAACTTTTATCCTTAAATTCTAAAGGGGGAATTGAAATTAAGAGAAGATGATGTAGAAGATGTTTCTATTTGGAAATCTAAACTAGAACTGAACCTGAGAAGCGGCAGTCCCGAAAAGTAATTTGGAGTCGCGTCTAAGTGCACCGGATAAAAAAAGAATCACGGCACGCATCACGCAACAATGCGTTGGTCTCTCGGCATGGGGCAGTGACATCTTTTCAAAAAATATCAAAAATAACCCCACTATTGGATAAATCTCAAAATTCTAGTGTTATGTAGTTTTCAACTTATAAAAAATATGCAAACATAAAATCAAAGATAAGAATAGATAAGAATAAAGTTTTTTAAATTGTAGAATCTGTGCAAATGTAGGATAGGTTTCAGAATTTCGTTAGATAAGTGACAGAAGATGGCTCTCAAAATTATAAATTACCTCCTCAATTCATTGCAAAGTCTTTTCAATGACGATGAACCCAAGTAAGTAGCATAATTTAAATTATTTATGTTAAAATTTCTAATAAAGTTAGAAGTTTGGATGAATGTTTTTTTTTATTAAAAAAAAAACGATAGAAAATGGTGATATGACATCATATTAGAAATTTCAAGAAAAGATATTTCAATAATAATAAATAATTAGATAATCAATTTTGATCAAAAGTATCGATTTATCATCTAATTAAGTTTAAACTAAAGCTTGAAGTTTCACCGACTATAACTAATACTCCTACATCTCCCACGAACATATCGAGGTTCAAATAGAAATAGAAGCACATGCCTCTCCGCTTAAGATCCACTTCAGTATAATATAGATATATAAATAGCCTAGTTTTATTTCTATATAAAAATTAGTAAAAAAAAAACCTGAATGCAATTTTATTCTGAAGTACAAAAAGTCACATTTTTACTAGGTCAAAGTTCAAAAATCGACTAGAAATCTGGAAAGAAATTAAACAACAAATTATAGTTCAAATTTTTTAACTTACCTATATTATCAGGTTTAGTGTTAGGGAGTTTCGCAGGCAAGGGTGGTGGGTTTTCTAAACTTTTTGAATTTGTCCTCAGCCTTCCTTCTGTGTCACTTTCTTCCGGCTATAAAAAACAAATTAGCGCACTAGGTCAATAAATATTTATGTTGTTTATTTTACGGAATTAATCATAATTTACTAATTATTCACCGTTTCTGTAATAGACTCATAAATTTCATAAACTTCCTCCTCATCGTGGCTTGTAATACTCGAGGGTTGATAAACACTTTCAACCGAACTCTGGTGGCCACTTGTGAGAGATTGTTTGCTATCGACTCTAGCCATTGACTCCCTTCTCTGATGTTGCTCAATAATTTGCTCATCGAATGCTTCGTACTCATCTTCACTTTCCTCTGTTCTTGTAGGCAAGTTTGCAACCAAATCAAAACTCCTTATCAAGCCAGGAGGCTTTGGTAACTCCTTATTCACGCTATCACTAATTTGAGAAACTGTAGAAATTTTTTTCGGCTCAGCTGGTGGCGGAACAGACATTCTTTCTGAAAGATTGTAAATTAAAACACGGTTATTATGTATTAAAATTAAAATACAAATTTTCTGATAACAGTACAATAATTTCTGACTATAAAAATTGTTTGTTATTGCAAATTCCGAACTTACTTTGAACGTCATTTCCGCCATTCTGCTTCTTGGAGGTTTTTGTATGAAGAAACGAAGTCTGCGGTAGTCGTTTTCTCGAATTTTCCTGATTCGTAGAAATTATTTCCGGTTTAGGTACAAGAGCAGGTTTCTGAGCGTCTCTTAGCAATAGTTGTTCTCGAAGTTGCTCTGTTAAGCTCATTTTACCAATACAATGAAGCTTGGACTCATTTTTTTGTAACTTCATCACCTCGACGTCTGTCACTTCACAATTGGCGTATGTCGTTTCTGTCTCTGTACCCATTTCATAATTGGCGTAGGTGTTGTCGTCGATATCCGCTTTGTTGTTGTTCAGCTGATTGTTCCTAGATAAGAAGTTATTCCATTATTATTTACGATTTAATTTTTTTTTTATAATTTCGTTAAATTAAACAAACTTAATTTAAATTGATTAACTTACACATTTTTCGTTTTATTTTCCTGTTCCTTAATTGTTACTTTATCATTTTCTTGAAAAACTTTCAAACTATTCCGGAACTCTGCACTTCTCGGCACAACCACAGCCCTTATCTCTACTGGCTTCACTTCCACTTTTTCATCTACACTTTCCTCTACATCGTCTTCGAAATCAGTCGCCCAGGAGTCCGTATCACTGATAGGGTCTTCGAATTCATTTTCAGTCTGCTGTCTCTTCTCCTCGACATATTTCTCAGGACACTTCCTCAACTCTTCCACAAAGGCCCAGAGGCTCCTTAAAAACAAACAAAAAATATTATTAATTTTAATATACCTATAAAAACATTATGAAATATTTTCTTTGAATAAATTCAGTAATTTTTAATATAAAGATTTGCAGTTATTTTATTATTTGGATACAATATTTTAAATGAAACTGAAACTGCACTTTAGCATCCTTGCGATTTACGATATTGTTAATTCGCGAGGTGGCTGCGTTTAAATGAGAGTAGCTTTCTTTTTCTTTCATTGAAAAATACAGACAAGTATTGAATGCCAAGTTTAATTTAAACAAGAATGATTTCTTCTTACCATATTAGTGGTCGAGTCAAGTCGCTTTTCCACAGCGCGAGCTTCCCCTCCGTCAAGTGCTGGAACATTAAATTAAGGTGAATTAGTTAAGGAGCAAATAAATAGGAAAAGGTTCTACGTTAGACTTAAAATCCTATAAACATATGTATTTCAATTTTCTAACCTATTTTCTCAGATTAAAACAATTCAACAATTTTCGAAATCTTCAAATGTATATAAAGATTATTAAACACTTAATTATTCAATTTCGATTTAAAACTTAGACTTTTTCAATTTAAATATTATTCTTTTAACCTTTAACTTCTCTTTTGTGAGGAAGATCATTCAGTATATTATGCGATTCGAATATATTGGAAGGAAGATTGTATCTCTGATTTTAAATGAAATGCATTTGTGTTTAATTTTGATGTGTCAATGAATCAATTTGAAAGATAGCACGATGTTCAGCATTAGCATGATAGCATGCTTACGTGACAATCAGTGATGCTGACGAACAATAATAAATTACTAACGATGAAGAGATAAAAAGTAGAAAGGAAATAAATAGAAAGAGATAAACGACAGATCAATATATACTAATTTTATAGAATAAATAATACAGTTCTGCTCACAAGAAGTTCGTCGCCGCCAATGTTTCGTTTTGCAACTGCCTTGCAGCATTCTTCTTCCAGTCCATTCTGTAAAAATGGAAATTCCATTTTAATCAAAAATATATACTGTGATAAAATTAAATTTTACACAATAAAAACTATGTGTGAAAGGTAGAAAAAATATTTTCAAGTATACCAATTTCAAATTACAAATACTTTTTGTAATTAATTCTTATAGAATTAAATTTGATCAAATTTTCTGAAATGGTTTTACAAGTTGTCTCTCATATTAATTTGTATTACTTGCTTCTGCTGTTCTCTTTGCATACATTAAGAAAACGGGTCAAAGGAAATTGTTGATTAACTTTTAATTAACGCGCCTACTTCATCGTATGTTGACTAAAATTTGTATTTGATTAGGATAATTAATTGAAAGTAATGATTGTAAGAATAATACCAATTTAATTCTTAAACCAAATTCTTTCTAATTGAATAAGATTTTTACTTCTATTTCGAATAAATTTTCATGTTACATTCGTAAGCATTTTCCTTTTTCATAATGTGTGCGTTTGCAATATTTGTGCATTCCTATCACGAAACTTTCAACATCTGAAAAATTGCAATATTCGCTTTGATGTTTAAAAGTTTGGGTACGTGACAGAGAAAAGAAATCGTTCTTGGATAGGTATTTAATTATGCTAGAACCTTGAAAGCAAAGACTGAATACCAGTTTCTACGCAATCTCTAAATAAGTCGTGTATAGTTTTTGAAGATGTTCGAAAATTTACTTGTAACAATTTCAAAATATTCAAGTCAATATAATCTATTCTTAAAAACAAGCAGAATGGACAGACCAGTTTTTAAAATACCACTAGTTTACGTAAAGTATACTGTATCTATATTTTTAGTCTATAGGTTTCTATTTAATAAAAATCTTCTAAAATAATATTTTCGCAAATAATTGTGGTTTTCTCCACAATGATTCCTTTGATGCAGAATAATAACGATCTGGGTCTAAAAATATTTAATCACCCTCCATAAAAAGTACCTGTAATCCACAAAAGTAAATTATCAATAACAGTTGCAATCAAAAACTATAAAAAGCATTGATATTTTTTCACACCGACACTCCAATTTCCCAGCAAACAAACTCAACGGAAAGAAAACTGAGAAGTGAATGAACTTCAACTTACATAAAAATAAAACTATTTATAATCACATAACAAATAAAAAGAGATAGTCTTTGACAGTTTACACACCTTTCTGAGCAAGATTTCCACGTCATTTGTACTCCAGGTTGAAATGTCTTCAAGTGCATCATGCCGCGACAATTTGGACATCGTCTTCAACACGATGTTAAAAAAGCGTCGCGCGTGTCAGTGCTCGTGTGCTTGCATGTGTTTAAGCGTACATACTTTTTGTGGGCGAGGTGTGACAGTTGTTCCTTGTTCTTTTACTCTTCCCCTCTACACTCTTACTACTTAAGATTTACACCACTTTATGCAAAGATTTGCTTTATGCTATAACTTTTCACTCTGGGATGTTCATAATTCAGAAACTTTGTAACGTGTATTAACTAACTGATTAATTCCTATTAGCACCGAACAATTCCGATCAACACCTGACGTATCTTTAGAGATTCCTGACTGAACCCCCCACTATTTTTCATAAGACGACAATAAGCCTTTTTTTTAAACGACAAGTGATGTAAAGCATGTATAAGTCACCATTCTCATATACATATATCTAAAAGGTGGGGGAATACGTTGGCACCAGTGGTTACATACGAGAACCAGTCACGTAGCCACGACTCGCAATCACCCTGTGCATATTACAATTTTTCATTTTTTAAATATTTATTACATTTATTACATATAAATTATGTAAATTATAAAGATAATCAAATTTGAAGAATGTGGAAAAATAAAAATTGTGGGAAAAAAGAAAATAACCGAATTTTGCGCATATGATAAAAAATACAATGCCGTCCTCAAATTTTTTGACTTAAATACGCGCATGCGCTTTTCTCGCTCATGCGCAATCGCAAACAATTAACAGCTGATGTTATCTCGTTCGTGTGCTGTTTTTCGCATATAGAAAGTTTTTAAAGTGTTAATTTATTTGTCAATTAGGAAGTTGTTAGAAGAATCTAATATGACGGAAAAATCATCTAATCCGAGATACGTTTTAATCGAGGAGGAAAAAACTTACAAGCAACTAATCGAGTAAGTACCGGCATGATTTTGGAGCATGTCCTCAATTTAGAGGTTAGGATTTTGTCATTTCCTGTGAAGACTCGAAGATTTTATTTGATTTTATTATATATAACAGTTTTCATAGTTTTATACGTTTTATATTCCGAAACTATTTAAATAAACAATTGTAAAATTTTGATTTTATCTCCTTTTAAGTTCAAACTTTTTTTTGTCTCAATCGTTTTTCTGAAAATTATCTTTTAAAAATAATTTATTCTTTTATTTTCCATGAAATTTCTGTTTTAAATACTAAAGACGAAACATACTTATTAATAGTTCAAATAATTTGTGTAATCTCTTTTTAATTTTCAAATATCAGTTTGTAAACCATAGTTTATTTGGTTTATCACTGTTTTCTTGATCCAGCAATTTTTACACGACCTATTCTCCCCTCTTATCTTTCACATTACAACTTCAGTGCCCTTATCAATTATCATCTTCTCATTCCAGGTCCAAAGACTTGACCATCATCCACTTCTTTACGCCCTGGTCTCAACAATGCAGCCAAATGTGTGACGCGATTGAAGAAATGCTGAAGTTGGATGACTTCAAACTAGTTAAATTCGCAAAAATCCCAGCGGAAGATTTTCCTCAAATTTCCGTGAAAGACGGTGTTTCGGCAGTGCCGACCATAATTCTTTATAAAAATGGGAAAATAGTCGATCGAGTAGATGGTGTGAATCCAGTGGCTCTGGTAGAAAAAGCTAGGAAGCAATTATCTCCTGATTCACTTGGAGTGAAAGAGAACCCAGCTGAAAATCTTGAAGTTAAACTAAAAAAACTCATCAATCAACATCCCTGCATGTTGTTCATGAAAGGAAACCCGGCTAATCCTCGGTGCGGATTTTCAAGAACAATAATCTCACTTCTTGATAGTTACAAGGCTGATTATCAAACTTTCGATATCTTGGAGGATAACACCGTCAGGGAAGGGCTTAAGATATTTAGCGACTGGCCGACTTACCCACAACTCTATATTAATGGAGAACTCATCGGCGGTTTGGATATTGTCAAGGAAATGAGCGAGTCTGGAGCTTTAGAAGAAATGTTACCCAAGAAACCTAGCGTTGAAGATAGGTGAGAAATCAAGTTTCTTTACAATGAAAATTTTGGACATGTAGAATATTAATTCTCTACTACTTCTTTTTTGATATGTGTAGCTGTTTCAGAAACATTGAAACATATTTACTTTTTTTTTACAGATAAAAAGGACTACCTGGCTCTTCTATTTTTTTAAGACCTCAAATTTAATTAATTGATAATTGTAAACCTCCGTTTATTTACCGAATTTTCCATTCAGTAGTTTAATAAATTATTAATCTCTATAAATATACTGGATCTCAGTAATTTGAAAACATCCCCAGAAATTTCCTTCTCTAAAAATTACATTATAAAACTTAATACTTAACCTTTTTAATTTCGTTTCATCTTAGAATTCAAAGGATAATCAATAAAGCACCCATAGTGATTGTAATGAAAGGAACTCCAGACAATCCCAAATGCATTTACACCAAACAACTCATGGAAATCTTTGAAGCAATAAAGTACTTTTTAATTTCCTTAATATTATATTAATATTATATTATATAAATATAAATATCATTCTATTATTTAGAGTTAAATACGAAACCTTTGATGTTTTAACGGACGAGGAATTGAGAGTTGCATTAAAAGCTTATTCCGATTGGCCTACTTATCCCCAAATTTATCAAAATGGAGAGTTAATTGGTGGATTTGAAACTATAAAAGATTTATACGACAGTGAAGAAATACAGTCAACTTTTAATTCGAGATAAATATATTGTAAGTTTCTACAGTTTAAAATACAAATTGTCTCGATTAATTTATTTAAGAAATTAATCAGAATAGTTTTTTTTTTCATTATATCAACATATCAACGAGGTATAGGATCTAGTATTTTACTGGACAATTTTTAGTTGCCTCGCATTTTTTTCTGGGTTTTTCTACCCATTTTAGCACCTTTCTTAGCCCCAGAGATAATGTTTTTGAACCTTCCAGCGGTCTTCAATTTTTTCCTGTAAAAGTTAAGATTATATGAGAAATGCAAAGAGGATCAAATATTTAAAACCGCAATTGAAATTGAAGTTAATTAAAAATATTTACCTCTTATTTAGAGAAGATCTGGTTAGAGGTACATAAGCATAAGGATCGACTTTTCCTTTTTTCTTAATGTCTCCCTTGGCTTTCTTTGCTCGATATTCAGAACCGGCATCCGATTCCGTTTTAAATGCTTTCACTGGTCGATGTATTCCCGAACCTCCAGCTAGAAATTATTTATTGTTAAATCGTTAATTTAGTGAATGAAAATTAGTCAAACAATAAATTAATGTATATGTATTAATTGTATACCTTTGTACTTGGAAGAAGTAGAAACCGCTGAGTAAACGCTTCCACTTTCGCTGTGCTTTCTCTTCTTTGTCGATTTATTCGACTTGATTGACTTTGTGTCATCATCATTGTCTTCTGAAGAATAAAATCATTCATTTATTATCATTTGTTTTGTCTTACAATATTGTTATCAGTATAGTTATTAATTTCTCTACCGTAATCATCATCATCTCCGTCTAATCCCAAGAACGATAACTTATTCTTCTTCTTCTTCTTTTCTTCACCTTCTTCATCGCTCTCATCGTCGTTGTCATCAGTAATTATCAACCTGCCGTCCGGAGCGGTTTTGAAACCGATGTCTTTAGCCTTTGCCTTAGCTGGTTTTGCACCAGAAGTTCCTGGCTTTGTAGCTGTAAATTTAGTGAGCATAAAGTGATTAAATTAAATTTTCAACTAATTTCTAGTTTTCGAAAAAATAAAATAAATTTATAGAAAATCTAAACTAACCATAAATGTTTTTGGAAACAGTAGGATCAACAAAATCGACAATTTTGTCCTCAGATTCCTGGATCCAAGTTTTCCTTCGTGGTTGCTTCGGATTTTTACCCGCATCTTTCATTTCTGTATCTTCAAACTCTTCATCACTGTCTGCCAAAATCTCATCAACACTAAAAATAAAATATCAAGAAATTAAACAAATTATTAAAAAAGGACAGTACTATCTAATTAATAAAGAAACGAACCTCTTTGGCATTCGCTTAACATTGAATTCCTCGTCACTATCCTCGTGATTATTTTCATCTCTATCTCTCTCCTCCTTGACCTTCTGCTTTCTGGCTTCAATTTTACGAATATTTTTCAGTCTCTTATGCATAGTTTCATCAGATTTTGGCACCATGGCTGATATCGTTTCAATACCAAATTTGCGGGACATTTTTACGAAGATGTCTCGCACTTTTTGCCTGAAGTGTCTCTTACAGTCGTCTGTCATTTTTGATAAAGCTTCGACCTTACATAAAAATATAAAGATTTAAAAATGTAATTAAAAAATTTAATAAATCTGTAGTTATGTTTGAAAATTGTAAAAAAGGATCTTACGATTTTAGGCAAATTTGGCCCGATTTCTGGAGTCGGCATGACTGTCAGATAAACTTTTATGAAAGCTAAGGACGATAAAGTAATTTCTCTCGTCGGTCCTGTTATGAGATTACAGACGTGGGTCAATATTCCCTGAATAGTCTGCATTCCCAGAGATCCTATGTGATTTTTAAAGTATTTAAAAGTAAAATTAGTAAAATGAGAAGTATATTTAAAGATATCTACTATGGATTTCTTAATATTACCATTGTAATTATAGGTGAGAGAAGAAAGTGCTAGTAAAGTTGCACTACAGAGTATTGGAACGCCTGCAAGCCCTGACACAAGCAACTCGATATATTCCTTGAAATTTTGTTCATTACTCAAAAACTTCTCAGCGATGACGTTTAACAATTCATGTGAAGAGATTCTACACTTCTCGTTCAATTCTTTCAAGCACATGACTGCTTCAGGAACAATCATTTGCAAAAATTTAGTCTTTTCAAGCTGTGGGTGATTCTTGACAAGAGAAATCATACAACGAATTCGCGCCTAAACATAAAAATGAAAAAATGTTAAATATTTATTTTTAAAGTGATGCAAGAAAATAAATAAAACAAAAAATTAAATGTACCCCTTTGCTAGATTTCTGTACAGTATCTTGGGTCTTTCTTAACAAACTTTGAATCATTCTGCGGTTTTCAAGAACGAATTTCTTACAAACTTCAGCTTCACTGCCACAAATATCCTCGAGAAATCTGCAATTTGAAAGTAAAAATTGAACAAACCAACAAAAAAGTAAAACAAATAGAGTACAAACTGCAGAATAAATAAATTATTCAGTACCTGTAAGCCTTCTTCTGTTCCTTTTGATTTTCATTTGACGAGAGTAACGGAACACAAAAATCGTAAACAGTTTTCAGATTCTCAATGTTCGTAAACTGTGCAAATAATCTGAGAAAATCGAATATACATTCCTTTTCAAACTCATCTGTTGTTTCTTCTTGTACTTTAGTCATGGCTTGTTTAAAAAAGGTGCTGAGGATGTCTTCACTTGTAATCGATAAGTAAAGCTAAAAAATATATAAATTTGAACATTAAAGTAAATTATTTGAATTAAATTTTAAATAGTATCTTAAACGTGAATAAAAAAATTTAAAAATGTGATTTACCTTGATAGTCTCAAAAGCCGCAAGTCGTTGGCCTTCTTCATCCGAACCGTGCGGTTTCGTGGAGTAAAAATTGAAAAGTATAGGCAAATAATTCTTCGAAAATTTAGCCATTGTTTCAATATCTTCTTGATTATTTTTCTCCAATGAATGATTAATTAATTTTCGCAAAGAAGCCATTACGGAGAGCCTGAGATTTTTATCATTTCTTATCAAATCTCCAAGAACTCTTGCGAAATTCGACTAAGATGGATAATTGTAAATATTTTTAATAACTTATTTGTACTATATATCTAAGTATAACAGCGATATTATATTGCATTATAAGATTATAAAATTATAACAAACCTCAAAGCTGTCTTTTATGTCAGATGGGTTGTTGCAAAAACTGGGTAAAAGAGACCATATCTGAGACCTCATCAAATCGTAACTGTGTGCTCCAATTCCATCTTCACTCTCTTTCAAAGCTTTTGATTTTATTCTGTAAGTATTAACAAATTAACACAATATATTGGGAATATAGTCAGTAGTAATTATAGTAATTAGACAAATTAGACTCAAAATTACTTACTCGCATTGTTTAGCTAAAGGTAGGACATATTTAATAAAGTATGCTAAAGAAGCATGGGAAATACAATCCTTCAAAACTGGCAAAAGCCAACTTCTATTCAAACCCTGAAAATAAATACAAATGAATTAATAATATATGTGATTGATATGTAGAGAGTTTAGATTTTACAAAATTAATTAACAAGTCACGAACGTCTAGAGGAATCGTGTTTAGGACAACTTCTGGACCCATTGATTTAACAGCGGCTCCGACTGCATATTCAATTTCACTATTATAAGTGAATTTATGCGAGTCTCGCAGATCAGCCAAAGCAGACAGTATTTTCACTAATTCATCCTGGCAGGTGAATTTGATTATCTGTTAAAAATTAAATGATTGTTTGTAAATTGAAGTGTTTAAATAGAAATCATTAATTAGGTGAATCTTTTGATTAATTACTTGAAATAATAGGCCCAACAAATGAATAACGTAAAGCCAAGCTTCGTTGTATTGATACGACATTCCTTCTTGAATTAATTGAATTGTTTTTGTCAATGTCACTCTATGCCTGAAATAACGAAAAAATTTGATTATATATCTTTTTATTATGAATGATATAACATTCTAAATAAAATAAGATGTTGTAAATTAAACATTGTAATTACCTTTTTGCAAGTGCTTCATTTTCGCACATGAGACGAACACATTCTTCCAAAACATGTTTAACTGCGTGTGAAGCTCCAGTTAAGACCTCTTGCTTTTTCGAAAGCCAAAGTTCTTTGCACTGTTCTATGAAACGAGGAACATTCGCAGCACACAGATCCAAAGAATGCCTATATTATATGATTATAAATTAAAAATGTGCAATTTGAGAGGTTTACTTATCTTAATAAATTCTTAATTAAAGTGTTTCTTACAGGGCGAGATTGTTATAAGCTTCCTGCATAACTCTGAGCCAGGCAAGAGTCTGTGGAGTGTCTCCAGGAGATGGTTGGTAATCATAAAGAGCGTTAATTATTTGGGCATTTAATTCAGCTGGCAACACAGCTTCGTTTGGTCTTGAAACGAACAATCCGAGGAAAGTCTGAAAACAACAGGTCCATACCGTGTTGTTTTTAAGAGTCATGATACTAAAAAGTTTTTCGCAAATGCTCTGGAAAAAGTCAAATATGTTAGAAAAGAATGCCATTAAACTTTAACGAAATTTTAAACTTGAAATACAGTATTTCATACTGTGCAACTTTAGGTTGATGTCTTTTGAATAATTTATATCTTCGTCTATACCTACCTTTACAGAAGATTTTGGCATTTGGTGTAAAACTTCCTTAAGTAAGGTGATAACATAAAGAGTGCTGGTTATGTGTCCATGCTTTCCAGCTGTTTCCAGTTGATTTAAGCAGTGGTCAGCTACGTGTCGAGCTGCTGGATGATAAGGTGGTGCATTTTCTTCTTTCATTATATCGCTTCCTATAAATGTAAGTAGAATTAAAATTACAAGCGGCTGAAGATTGCGATTTTAAATGAATTCTAATAGCATAATTTAAAACAGACAAACCTTTTAAAACAGCACAAACTCCATGTTGTGCTGCTTTCCTAACTCTTGGTTTAGCATGAATCGTGAATGCTAATAAAGAATCCAAAACTTGTAAAGTTGACATATCGGACCAAACTGCAGTCCCTTGTGCTCGAAGTAAAATCGACAGACATCCAATACACTAAAAAATTAATAAAGTTCAATTAATTTTATGCTAGTTTTGTTCTGTTGGCTTGGGCTTATTTTATATACTGGGTTTGAAGAACTTACATGGCGTTGAATAAGAAAATCATCGGTCATGGCATACTTTGTCAACACTTGTAAGAAAACCTGACTCGCTTGGCTGAATTGCCATTTAAGCACGTTTACGGGAACTGTTTTCAAAACCATGCCTAGCAGAGATAATATAGCAGCCACAGCTTCTTCAGAATTTGCTGATTCTAGAGTTGTCATCTAAAAATTAATAGATGTAGGTAAAAAGTAGGTAAAGGTGTGAAAAGATTATTATAGTATTTTCAAATAATTTAAAAACAAATACTTACTAGAGCTGCATAATATTCTGTAGATGATTCTGTACCACCTTTCTCCTTAATTACTTGAGCAACGGCAGCTAATACAGCTAACATTTCTTTATGTATTACTGATTTTGTTTGAAAGTGATTCAAGAATCTGGAAAGAAAAGAAAAGCATCAGCATTTTGATAGCTCTATAATTCAGGTGAAAACGAAGCTAATATATTAGATAGAAAGTAGAAGATGTTAATGATTAAAGAATATACTTACCGGCTGAATGAAATGTTAGAACAGTTGCTATAATCGCTAGCAAAGGTATTGAAAGTCTTGAAAGTAGTACAGGTTTCACCTTCACTATCAGCATCAACTTCAATTCTTTCAAGAGTTGAGTGCGTTCCTTGAAGAATATCATGCTTTCGCAAAACATCAGTTGTAAGGGCTGATGATCCTATAAAATTCAATGTTCAATTTATTCTTTGTGGAAAGGAAACTAAGAAATAATACAATGTAATGTATTGTTTCAATCTTTTCAATATTGTATATATATATATATATATATATATATAT